>JBBIGC010147609.1:0-18915 GCA_037576955.1 Lepidarchus adonis | reverse complement strand
TCTCTCTCTCTCTCTCTCTCTCTCTCTCTCTCTCTCTCTCTCTCACACACACACACACACACACACACACACGCGCAATTGCAGGGTCACACTGCTTATGTGAGTTTGTTTCCATTATGCCTGTCATGCTAATCTTTTTTTTTTTGCACGAATTTAATGTTAAAATAATATTTTAATATTTAAAAATTCTGAGTTTATTATTATTATTAACAGTGTTTTTTTGAAGCTGCTCCCTGTCAATTGGCCCAAGTTTAAGTCTTGAGATCAGTTAAATGATTAAATGACAAAATTATTCTAAATGACTGTCTGAGTGGATCACACTTGATGACAGCAATGGAGGCTAAACTGTACGCTTACATTCTGGAATGTGCTCCTACACTGAAGGTAAAGCGAGTGCTTCAAGGACAGAAGATTAACCCTGACACACTAAGCTCATGATGGTTATGTTGATGAACCCATCTCCCTCCGTGCCCTGATTGGGCCTGATGGGGCGAGTGGGACTCATAACCGCTAATCATTTTAATTAAGGTGAACGGAAAATTGATTTTTGCGTCCACGGGCTGATCAAAGGAAACGATTTGAGGCGATTGTTGTAGCAATTGTAATTGTAAAGTAGTAGTAGTATATGAGTTCCTAATCAGAAAGCTTTATTTTATGATTAAGTCTTATTTTGATTACTTCCTTCATTTCACTGTACTCATAAGCACTTTGTAATTACCTGCTAATGGCATTCTATTAAAAATAAAAGTGATTGTTAGAATAGTCATTTTTGGCTTTGTCATTTGCATGTTTTATTGCATATCTTAGGTAACGCCATACCCTGCATACACAGATAGTATTGAAGTCATCTGGCCTGCATATCATGCATCTCATTCAGAATAAATATCTTAATGAGCCCGTCTGTGTGAGTGAGTGTGTGTTTGACAGAGAGAGAGAGAGAAAGAGAGAGAGAGAGAGAGAGAGAGAATGCCTGCAAGCAAGATTGGCTGGTAAAGTGTGTGTGTGCTGAAATACTCATGTTCAAATTCTCACCTGGGGAAAACCCAAAGCGAATCCTCCTGCCTTGTTTTTACGTGACCCAAAGGAATAAGCCAGAGGAGCATCATCGTTTGCATTTTGTACGTATAAACTGTTACACTTCCAAAACCCCGGCAGGTTAGTCCACTGGCTTTATCCAGGCAGCCCTGTTGAAAAGTGAATCAATTCTCATAATGTTTAACAGCATTTTGTCTTTACAGACTTCTATACACATGTACGCACACGCACACAATCAGGATGTAATGGTACATCCCTATGACCCTAATATATAACATATATGTGTCATTATAATATGTCCCATTTGCATTATATCACTGCTGGAATAAAGCTTTAATCTTCTTTATAGTCTAATTTGGAAACACCTACTTCTGTTTACAAGAGCTAACCATCAGAAATGGCTCAGAATGGCAATTAAAACGAAAAAACCCTCTATTTTGTAACCCTTCTACAGTAACAGAAACATTATTATTATTATTATTATTATTATTATTAGTAGTAGTAGTAGTAGTAGTAGTAGTAGTAGTAGTAGTAGTAATAATAGTAGTAGTAGTAACAGTAGTAGTAACAGCAACAGTAGCAGCAGTAGTAGTAACAGCAACAGTATTAGTAGTAGTAGCAGTAGTAGTAACAGTAGTAGTAGCAGTAGAAGTAATAGTAGCAGTAGTAAGACTGGTAATTGTATTGGTAGCAGCAGTAAAAGTAGTATAAGTTATAGTAGCAGCAGTAGTAGTAGTAGCAGCAGTAGAAGTAGTATAAGTTATAGTAGCAGTAGCAGTAGTAGTAGCAGCAGTAGAAGTAGTATAAGTTATAGTAGCAGCAGTAGTTGTAGTAATAGCAGTAGAATTTGTAGTAGTAGTAGTAGTAGTAGTAGTAGTAATACTACTAGAAATAGTAGTAGTAGTAGTAGAAGTAGCAGACATAGTAGTAGCAGTAATAGTACTAACAAAAGTAATAATAGTAATAGTAGTAGAAATATTAGTAGTATTAGAAATATTAATAATAATAATAATAATAATAATAATAATAATAATAATAATAATAATACTAGTAGTAGAAATAGCAGTAGCAGACAGTAGTAGCAGTAATGGTAGTAGTAGTAGTAGTAGTAGTAGTAGTAGTAGTAGTAGTAGTAGTAGTAGTAGTAGTAGAAGAAATAGTAGAAATATACCACTAATTTTCTTTTTTCTGTTTAATTTTTTAAACAAAAGACAAAGAGCAGGTTTTAAAAACACAGAAAAATACATTCAAATTCTGAATTTCTGTTGACTAATCACATTCTTATTCAAAAGAGTAGTTATGTTAATATGAGTTTGTGTGGGAATAGAAGTGCCATTCTCAGTGTTTTAAATATGTTCAATAGTGAACTTTCTATACGTTACTATAAACCTAAGCTTCAAAATTACATTTTCCCTTTAAATAAATAATAAAAAATACATTTTAAAAACCACACAAATAACACAACTTTTGCCCTGCGATGGGTTGGCCCCTTGTACCCAGCCCTGGCCTGTAGTCAGCTGGGAATGGATCCAGCTTCCTCACATCCTGAAATAGATAAAGCGTTTGGAAAATGTATGGATGGACGGACACAAAGCTTTGCAAAGTGAGGTCATTTTGCTGGTGCTGCAGGTTACTGTTACTTCTTACAATGTCAGGACACTTTTTGTCCTGACCATATGTGAAAACAAATCTACACACACACACACACACACACACTTTCATTCTGGAATGAGCTTTTGCCGGTGCCATTTGTGTCAGGCTATGACAGAAGATTAGATAGCATCTGTCCTTCCTGGGCTGGGACAATGTATGTGTCGCCCTTCAATTATTGGCAATCAATGTCTATTTTGTCGTCATTTGTCAAAAACTGTGGATCTATTCTCTGAGTTTATTGCAGCTTATGTTGGGGATTTCTGAGGACGTTTTAGAGGCCAGTGTCCCTTGCAGTACAGGGCAAAATAACCGCACCGCATTTCTCTCGCTCCTGTCTTCCTCGTTCCCTGGCACTTTTGTTTATGCTCGCAGCATTTCTCCGGGTGTCGCAGCCCCACTGTCACCACTGTTAAGCATTAGCACTGATATTTCTCACACAGCCAGACTTCATCACTTTCACTCCTCTCTCTCCTGGACTCTGCCTGCCGCTAATCTTCACTGCATCTCAAAAAGCGTGTGGCCTTTAGCAGACATATGCACTGCTCGCGTTCTCCTTCTATAGTTACTGTACGTTATTTACTGATATTGGTCTGTGTGTGAATCACAGCATAATCAACCCAGTTGCTGCTAAAATTTGCTACAACGATTTTCTAACTGTCAAACTCAAGACTGATGTAGTCATGGACCTGTGTCTTACTTTGCGAGATCTGCTGAATGTGTGAATGAGTCACAGAGCAGGAACGGATTGAAACGAAATGTTTGTGACTCACTTCCAATGGCAAAATGAAGTAAAAACACAGACTAAAAAGCTGGGAACTTCCCAAGCTAAATGGTATAATGCATCTTGACAACTACGCACACATACACTGATCACCCCTCTTATGTTGCCAACACGGCATTAACATTTTGTACATCAGGAGCTCTCCTTTGGGATCACATCAGGCAGTCTAGCCTTCATGCATCAGTGAGAAATATTTGATATAGTAGTAGAAACAGTAGTAGTAGCATTAATAGTAGTATTAATAGTAGTATTAATAGTATAAATAATAATAATAATAATAATAATAATAATAATAATAATAATAATAATAATAATAATAAAAATTATAATAATACTGGTAGAAACAGTAGCAGTAGTATTAATAGTAGAAATAATAATAATACTAATAGAAATAGTAGCAGTAGTATTAAAAGTAGAAATAATAATAATAATACTAGTAGAAATAGTGCAATAGTATTAATAGTAGAAATGATAATGATGATAATAATAATAATAATAATAATAATAATAATAATAATAATAATAATAATAATAATAATAATAATAGTAGTAGTAGTAGTAGAAATTGTAGCAGTAGTAGCAGCAAACATAGTAGTAGTAGTAGTAGTAGTAGTAGCAATAGTAGTAGTAATAGTAGCAATAGTAGAAATAGTAGTAGACATAATAGTAGTAATAGTACAAATATACAAATTAATTTTATTGTTTAAATATTTAGCATTTATGAACCAAAAAGAAGGAAATCTGAATTCTGAATTTCTGTTGATTTGTAGTCAACACCACATTCTTATTCAAAGAGTAGTTATGTTAATATGAGTCTGTGTGAGAATAAAAGTGCCATTCTTTGGTAATTTCTCAATTTAATTCTCAATGTAATTACATGTTAAATTCGTTACCTGTGACCCTTTTGAAAAAGCTCTGAGACAACGTTGCTGGTGAACTGGGAATAGGGTCATGAGCCCCTCAGGCTCATTGATGCATGTGGGGACTGAAGGCTAGCTTGTTTTGGCTACACAAGGAGTGTTGGTCGTGTTAATGTTATAGCTGAGCAATGTATATAGCAGAGAATTCTGAAACTGATTTTCAGTCAGTACCACATTCTGCTTCAAAAGTACGAACCCCAGCCCCATAAAAGTTATCCATAATACAGTAAAAATGTGATATATTAATTTATACAAACCTTTATTTTACTGAGATAAAGTACAGAATTTCAGTACTTTAACTGACAAAATTAATTTTGTTTTGGAAATATACATAATTAAATGTAGAATTTGATGGCACACTCAAAAGCATAGAAATAATATAATATGCACAGAAGTGATACTGGTATGGAAGTGTTGAGCATTAACAGGCTCATTGGTAGTAGATGAAGTATCATGTGTATAAAATGAAACATGAAAACCTTCTGACACATTTGAATCAGGGTAAATCTGAAGTAAAGTCCTCTGACACATTTACATCAGTGTAAATCTGAGGTAAAGTCCTCTGACACATTTACATCAGTGTAAATCGGAGGTAAAGTCCTCTGACACATTAAAATCAGTGTAAATCTGAGGTAAAGTCTTCTGACACATTTACATCAGTGTAAATCTGAGGTAAAGTCCTCTGACACATTAAAATCAGTGTAAATCTGAGGTAAAGTCCTCTGACACATTTACATCAGTGTAAATCTGAGGTAAAGTCCTCTGACACATTAAAATCAATGTAAATCTGTGGTAAAGTCCTCTGACACATTAAAATCAATGTAAATCTGTGGTAAAGTCCTCTGACACATTAAAATCAGTGTAAATCTGAGGTAAAGTCCTCTGACACATTAAAATCAATGTAAATCTGAGGTAAAGTCCTCTGACACATTTGAATCACTGTTGATATAAAAATATAGATTGCCATTAAAATTCATTGTCCTTGGCTCCTGCCAGACACCCTTTCAGATGTTAAGAGCAGCTTGTCCAAACTCACACTGAGGAGAAGATACTCGAGCATTTATAACCTCCTGGAAAAAGCACACGTGACTTTTGATTGACAGCTAGCAGTAGCATGAGCTGGAAGCTAAAGCTACAATCAGCACCTTTGATTGACTTTAGCAAGCTAAGTACACGAGCTAACATGGAAAGCAAGAGACTTTTAGGTCTAAATCTTTTTGTGGACATTTCAAGGACAAAGGCAAGCATCTGTTGGAGTGATATTATGAGAGGATGTGCAGCTCAGATCAGTTGGGTGGAACTTGGAGAGTCGTTAAAGGTAATGACACTCGGTCATGCAGAAGGAGAAACTCACCCAACCTACGGGCTCTTCAGAGAAAACTTCAGTCTAAATGTTGGGGCTGGACGAGGACTCGTTTCCCACGTTTAAATGTTTTTCATGTAACTTCTGAGAAATAGCAAGTAAAGATTCTTCTGTTTTTATTAACAAAATGCTCTTCTGGCTCATTCTTTGTGTGGAAAATCATTATTTAGATAAAAAATTAGTGATGTCAAGTCTACACGCACGACCAAGACTATTAAAATATCACATGCTACTGTGATTAATATAGTAACCTGGGCTTGTGAGTATCACTTAACACATTTAAGAAATTAAAAGAAATGCTACTTAAAATATACGACAGCATACATCAGCTTCAAGCAGAAATAACTGGAAAGTTCCCTGGATCCTATCATATCTCAGATTGACCAACAGACTGTGGAACCAAGTGCCGTAGATCAGATGAGTCCACATTTTAGTTCAGAAAAAATAACTTAATGCCAAAATTGAAAAAAGATGGATGTTTTTATTACGATTGGAATTTGATTACATTTTACTGTACATCTTTGCCACATTTTAATGATTTTCTAATATTTCAACAAACAGAACAAACCTGACTCAAAGCTGCTGAAAGATGATGTAAATGAAGGCAATTCATTTGTGCAATTTTTACATGAAATTACAGCAATTATGGGTTCTACTACCAATGTTGGTTTAATGCATGCAGGGCCACAATTGTGCTCAAAAGTAAAGTCACATAAACATGTGGAACTGCATAATGATCACAATCTAGGACTTCATTCTAGAATACGACATGTTCACCCTTTCTACCTCCAGTGTGACCTCTTCTTCTCTCGATTTCTCATAACTATAGCTGGAGCACCATGACTCTCATAGAGCAAACAGGCTGTAATTAAAAAAAGGCAGGTGGGGAAGGCCCATCAGAATTAAAAATTCAAAGGATTTCATAATAAAATGAAAAGCAATTATCCTCCACCTTTCATTGCTCAAGACAGACGACGGGAATGACACAGTGAAGGACGTGTATGAGGAAGTCACCTTCACATTTAACCTGAATTAAAAATGGACGGTGAGTAATGAGTGCGGTGCCCTCACAAAATTAAAGACTTATAACTACAGGATATTACAAGGAGGACAAGTGTGCAAATATTCAAGAGAGACAAAGCAGGTCATATTTAAGCACATGAAGTCCACAGTATAACAAATTTATACGTCTTATATATTCAACTCAAGAAAATGCAGTTACGAATAAAACACCATGTTTGTCACCCTGAAATAGACTAAAATAATGAAAAGAATCAAAAAACCTTTTCATGTGCATTTCATTTACTACAGATACCAGTAAATATTATGCTTTAGAAGGACCCTTTCGTGATTCCCTAAAAACTCTTTCGGTGTTTTCTCCAAATGAGATTTACTGTATGAGTGTGAAGAACTTTTTAAATGTTTAAAGAACCTACATAAAATAGCACATCCCGATAATCATGTTATGCTATAATTCTCCTGACGCTGTGTAGCTGACACTAAGTATAAAGAAAATAAAAAGGGGGTTGTCCTGATGGCAGCAAATGTCTCTCCAAAATCTTAGTGTACACCATGTCAATCGGAACTTCACAAATATGCAACCCCATAGGCACTGATGCACTTCCAACCTTTGGCAGATGTTGGCTATTTCACTTTTCACTGTTAATAGTCTGGTTGGTTCATTTTGTCTGTAGAATTAATGTTAGGCTCTTCTAACGTTCTCTGTGTTTTCCATAATCCTAAGCCCATGTGGATGTAGTTATCATGGAAGCATTATAATTTCTCTTACTTCAGAGTGTAAAAGAGGAGACCCAAGTCCAGGGGCTAAAGCAAACATCGAAACACCCTGGGTTCAACCGCGGCCCAACATTAGTAGATCCGACTGAGCCGAGGCCAAATATGGGTGCGCTCATGGAAGGATACAAGTGTGCCAGACCTATGCAGAAAAGAGGTGGAAAGCATCAAGTGGGCCGTTGCCATCTGGTTACTCACTGAGTGAACTCAAATGGCGGCATGGCGGACACGCAAAGAGCAAATACGCCGAGAACCCTGGTCTGGCTGACGTTCAATGGAACGGGGAACATTCCTCCACACTGAAGGCACCTGCTCACCAAGGAGGAGAGTTCTCCAACACAACCAACATCAATTTTTTGCTTTTTGCAAAATGTCCCAACCATTCCAGGAATATAGGAACATTCATAAAGGTGTTATGTATATTTGACATAGATAACAACTAATAATAAAAAATGCATTACACAAACACTACAGCAAGAGTCATAAAGTTAGGTTTCATAACGGTTAATAATATTTAATTCCAAGAAAACTGAAAAATTAAAGGTTAAAATAATAATAATGACAATGATAATAAATACTATAATGAAAGAACTTCATAGAGCACTGACGAAGCATTACATGCTTAAGTGAAGTGAGATTTTAATGTCTTTTAAACACAAAATAAATTTAAATTTTGTACAAAACCCCAAAAAATATTTTTAACAAATAATATGATATGGATATTATGATGTAACATCCATGTCATATTATTAAGTAATGTACTCATATACTGTATAAGGAGTTTTAATATACATATATTTAAACTATAAATATAAACCTGGAAAATAACAATAACATTTAGTAATTGACAGAAGGTTATAATCTTAAAAATGATGACACTCTTTTTAAAAGCGTGGTTCTTTAAGGAACTTGGCATTCCCAAAGGAACCCTTTGCGGCACCTTTTTGTGGCGCTTTTTTCTTTAAGAGTGTAATTGTAAACGGCTTGCTTGTTCTCTGGAGCCTTTTCATGTTAGCAAACACAAGTGTTTGTGCTCGCAGCTGCATCATCTTCCTTGACCTCAGTCGAACCTGATATCAGCCTTGAAACAGACAACACGAAGCTGCCTGGTAGCCACTTTGCTATGTAATTAGCTTGGTGGTTTACTCAAGATAACACTGAATGAGCTCAGCAGGTGAACTTAAAGCCCAGAGTCACTGACGGTGTAGCTTAGTGATCAGGAAAAGATAGTTTTACACAATGGTTCTCTCAATCCAGACCCAGACGCTTAAAAATGATCACCTCTGGCCCAAGCTAGATAATCACGAAGGTTTTTTTTTAATTTTATATATTATTTTTAGCACGTTGTAACATTTATTTTCATTATTTTCACTTTATATGCATTAATATGTTAATTTCTATTTCATTTATTTAGTTATGTGTAGATGGTGCTGAACATGGAGAGATGTCACCCTAATCTCATTGTAGGAAATAATACAAAAAAATACTAAAGTAAAAAACAAAAAAGCAAATTCTGACTAAAAATAATATATTTTTTTAAAATGAAAGCTTTTTTTTGTTTTTTGTTTTTTACTTTTGGTAGATATATCTCCAGTTATATATTCTGGGTCAAAGCCTGCATCATCATCATCAAAAAAAAAAAAACTTTCAGACCCAACATTACTTGTTTTTTGCAGCATTGTGGTTTATTTCTTTTCATATTCTTTTTCCCAACGTTTCCTAGGTCACACTGATGGACTCCAATGGGATCCATGTCAAGAGATTGGCTAGCACTTGCTAACACTTGTCTTTAGTTATTTTTGCAATGTCTGGATTTCTTGCTTTATTGAAAGATTCATCTACTCCAGTGTCTTAGAAAATGAAATGAAATTCTCTGTAATGCTCCAGTCATGTTTCCCTTGCTGACATGGAATACACCGTACAGTTTGTAGAGATGCAGCTTCATTTCATGAGACTCCCACCCTCATACTTCTCTGTACGTACGTGTGGTGTTCTTGGGATGATTGTATGTGCAGCCATTCTTTCTCCAAACCTAATAAAGTAAATTGTTGTTAAAGATTTTTATACGAGGAGTTCGGTTCGAGGTGTAGGAACTAAGATGATTGCAGTGCAGTTTGTTATTGTCCTCAGTGTGTAACGGTTTTGGGGCTGGCTTGCAATTCATAACAAGAAACCGCTGTCTTCTCTCTTATCTTCTTTTCATTCGTTCAAAAGACATTTAACAGGGTTTTTCTTTTTCAGCAGTCAGAATTAGACTGAGCTTTCTACCTGGATATTATCGAACCAATGACAGGGGTGTTTAAACTCTGCTACAATTTTTGTAAAATGTATTTAATAATGGAATCTAGTTCAGTTTCACCAATGCAATATGCAATTTTTTTCCAGTTTAAATATGTATAAGTGCTATATTTTTAATAAAAAAATAATGTTTAATTTGGCTTAAACACAATCCGAGTCTGAATACTACTCATTTACTAATGAATACTTACTTTGCAACTACCACATGTAGTTAGTAAAGTTTGCGAAAATATTGCGTTGAGTTGTCAAAACCAATTAGATTTAAAGATAGGATAAAGATTAAGATTCTTTATTGTCATTTTATCAGAATACAAAGGAATTTGTTTGGTAGCTCTCATTCACCAGCAGCGGAATAAAGTGTACATAGACATAAAAGGCGATGGAGAAATAGTAAGAGAGGCATAAATGTGCAAAGTACAATATGATCATTTAAATTACTCAATACTGAAGTGAGGTAGATGAGGTGAAGTACAAAATGAAATAACATTTCAAGTATTGAGGTATATGAGGTGAGGTACTGAGATGAAAATATAAATAATATAAATATATCTATATATACATAAACATCGGTATATTACAGTCTAGATATAAACTATAGTACAATGTGCAATGCAATTACAGTGCAATAGGTGAGAGATATTAAAGTATAAATAATGTAAATCTCTCTCTCTCTCATATATATATGAAAAAACGCATAAATATGGTTTAGAAAAAAAAAAAAAATCTGAATTTAATCATATCTCCCTCAACCGAGCACAGTACACTCTTAACACCCCAGATATTTATAAAGCTGCCCAAATCTCCCATTCTCGAGTAGTAATTAAAATCTATTAATATTCGTGTTTTCACCAGTCTCTTAAAACAATAACAGGATCAGTCAAATCAAGTCCTTCCATCATATTCTTCCTGCTGACCCAGGTGGCAATTTCACTCTTCCCAATATAAAATTTACTTACTGACACTGTGCTTTTTTTTTTCATTTCGCTATAAATAAAATCCAAAGTAAAACAGTGGAGGATGAAAACCATTACAAAACGAAGAACAATTCTTTCCAGCAAATCAAACAGAGCATTGCAGTCTTATATATATATACACATACACACACACACACACACACACACACACACTGTATATTCATACATAAGTAACAATATATATTACAGTCTAGATCTAAACTATAATATACTGCAGTTACAGTGCAATAATTGCAGATTGCGATGGTGTTGGTTTTCGGGCATGTATTGTAGCCCAGAGGCAGCACAGAGGCACAGAGAGTAATGCCGTTGCCCCGGAGCTCCTAGGTTTACTTCCCAGGTGGGGCCCTGGGTTCCTCCTGGGTTCTGTGTTTGCATGGGACTCCCCTGGGTGCTCCAGTGTCTTCCCACATTCCAAACCCATGCTCTTCAGCTGAACTGAAGATGCTACAGTACATCCCTCCTAGGTTTGAGTGTAAACATCTGAGTTGTAAACTGAGGTGAGCTTATGAGAACCCAGCCATGTGACCATCTGTACACAAGGCCTCTATAAACTGAAACTTACTTTTATTTATTTTCTTTGTCTGTTATTACTATCTGGAGTCAAGCAGAGAAGGATGGGTTCCCCTTCTGAGTCTTGGTTCTTCCTACAGTTTAGGGAGTTTTTCTTCGGACGCCTTTGGCCCGTTAGGGGCTCGGACCCTGATTCTGTAAAGATGCTTTGTGACAAAAAATGAAATTTCAGTTTTTACATACATTGCCAAGAACACGGGTTCCATGAGTTTGGCAGCGTCGATGTTATGTTCTTCCCATCTACACAGCTTAATACAGATTCTGTGAGGATCTTCTTGCAGTCATAATGTTTTGATATAAAGGTCTATAAATATTCAGAAGCGCTCTTATTACGCTCGATAGCTCAGCGGTGTTTGACAGATGCGGCCCATGGTAAGAGGCGAATCTGCGCAGTGTCACCATGAGTTGTTCTATCCCGCACTGGGGGCAAATGCGCTGATGCCTCCTTTCAATATTGATGGGGTGCATCCGTAGCACCTCTCCTGAATTATTGCCCTTTTTCTCCCTCATAAAAATCAATGAACTTGGGCGTGGAACACCCAGCGCTTTCACAGTGCGGACTTATGAACCAGAGCGGACCACCGGCGCTTAAAATGTGCCGTGTTCAGCAGTGCTGTTTGTAACAGCCCAAAGACGGAGACCGGATGTAGTGGTGTGGGGGTGAGGAGTCTAATATCTTTGAGTCTGAGTGTGTATATGCATGTGTACACATTGGCCTTTCACCATCCATTTTTTATTTTTTTAATCATTTTGCCCCTTTTTACCAGCGAACATAATCTGATGAAAGTTGCACTTCCACAAACCCAGCAGTTTATTCCTTTGGACGAGGCTGCTCAGTCAAAAAAGTCCAAATTCTAGGCATGGAACAATAGAACCTTCTTTACACCTCTTTCTCCTCCATTTTTAAAGGGAACTTCATCATCCTGACAGCTAAATTAGGAAAGCTAAATGTTCTTAAATCAATAAGTCGATGTTGAGGCAAATATATTTGGGAGACATTAGTCCGAATGGCATTTCCATGCCTTTGGGCGAGTTAGCGAAAACCCCAGTGTGACTGATGTGACCATTCACTGCAGAATGGACAACTACTCAGGAAATTGGACAGTCGATCGGCAAACACTATTAACATCATCAGCATATGAGCTCAGCTGAGGAAAAAGCAATGCTGCATAACTGTGGTCCTTCATGTGCATCTGTCCACTAATATTGTTTGATAAAAATATCCATTTATTATATTAATATTAATTTATTTAGTTATTGGCATGGAACAGTTAAACCCAGAACTAATAAATTAATAAAAGCAGACATTTTAATTTTCTATAATCATACAGAAACAAGAAAACTTGGTTTCAACCAGCCATTATATTTTTACTGTAAATAATAATTACAAAGACCACGAAAGCAGCCTGCACACCCAGTTTCATCTATTTTACATCTAAAGGCAAAATTTTACATAAACTGGGCAGAAATCAAGGCCTGGCCGGTTTTTTTCACAGCTTTTGTGCCAATTTGGTTTGTTTTAGACTTGACCTGAAGAGCATTTCATGAGTTCTCATGACTGTTCTGGGCGTCTAATTACAAGAAGACCTAAAATATATTACGAAATATTTTGAGTTGAAGAATCTTTTACTGTAATTAGCAAAGACTTCTGTCAGAGTCTTGGTGAAAAGATGACGCTTGTATCCATTTCATTGAGATTCTCAGACCACAATACTGCAAATTTACATCCAAACAGATCACAAATGTGCATCTGGTACCAAAGCAGCGGAAAAAAATAGTTAACTCTAACATTTTGCTCTTTATCAGTTAATTACTCGCTAACAAGCAATTGCACTGTAATTGCACTAAACAGAATAATGTGCTAGCATATTTAGAACATCTGACGTCTAATATTTATACATGTTCACCAATAGGTGTTGATTAATTGTAATCTTGGCCTTGCGCACAGTGGTGCTTGGATGTTTTTGAATTGACTATATTTCTTGAAATATAATACGGCCTAAAACATCCTTAGATTTTCAGGAAATCCTAAAACTAAATAAAAAAAACTCAAACAACTGAGGCAAAGTTTTTACATTATTTATTTAGGAGAATACAGTATAACAGACCTGCAAATGACAAAATGCATGTATTAATTTTTTTATATTGTAATATACTGGCAACAAATAGCAATATTTTCAATTGGGATAACTACAGCTGAATGTTTCTGGTAAATGTTCATCAATGTTGTAGCTGTAAGTGGAAAAATGTTGACTCGAAGCAGTTGCAATTGCAATTGCTGTATCATGATTGCAGGGTTTTTTGTTGATTTTTTTGTGCTGACCAATCCTATCATATGAAAGGTAAGGTAAGCATTCAGTGACTATTGTAATGGAAATGGGATTTGTGACTGAAGAATGTACAGTGAGGTAAAAAAGCATTTGGCAACCTCTGATTCTGCGAGTCCCACTTATGTTCATGTTTATCATATGTTCACTTCAACTGTGAGAGACAGAATGTAAAAAAAAATCCAGGAAATCACATTGTAGGATTTTTAAATTATTTATTTTTATAATGGTACAGAAAGTATTTGGTCAATAACAAAAGTTTACCTCAAAACGTTTGTAATGTAACCTTGCTTGGTCAAACGTTTCCTGTAGGTCTTCACCAGGTTTGCAAACACTGTAGCTGCTATTTTGATCAATTCTTCCATGCAGATCTTCTCAGCAGCTGTGATGTTTTGGGGCTGTTGCTGAGCAACACAGACTTTCACATCCCTCACAGATTCTCTATTGGATTGAGGTCTGGAAACTGGATAGGCCACGCCAGAACCTTGAAATGCTTTTTACGTAGCCACTCATTCATTGCCCAGGCAGTGTGTTTGGGATTATTGTCATGCTGGAAGATCCAGTCACGTTTAATCTTCAATGCTCTCACTGATGAAAGGAGGTTATTGCCAAAAATATCATGATACATAGTCCCATTCATTCTTTCCTTAATACAGATCAGTCGTCCTTTCCCCTTTGCAGAAAAAGCAGCCCAAAGCATAATGTTTCCAACCCCATGTTTCACAGTGCTCTTGGGATGCAACTCAGCATTCTTCCCCCTACAAACACGATGTTTTTACTAAAGAGTCACATTTTGGTCTCATCTGACCACATGACATTCTCCCAATCCTCCTCTGGATCATCCAGATGGTCTCTGGCAAACTTTAGATGGACCTGGACATGTGCTGCTTAAGCAAGATTTTAATCCATGATGACGTAGCGTATTACTAATTGTAAGTTTTGTTACTGTGGCCCCAGCTGTCTTCAGGTCATTGACCAGTTCCCCCGTGTAGTTCTGGGCTGTTTCCTCACTGTTCTAAAAATCATTTGTACCCAGAAGGGTTTTAATTTCCATTTTCTAATAATTGCTCCAACAGTTGATCTCTTCTCACCAAGCTGCTGCCTATAGTAGATTGGCTCATCCCAGTCTTGTGCAGGTGTACAATCTTGGTCTTTGTGTTGTTACACAGCACTTTGGTCTTGACCATGGTGGAGGTTGGAGTGTGACTGTTTGAAGGTGTGGACAGGTGTCTTTACAGATAGCGAGTTCAAACAGGTGCCATTAATACAGGTAACAAGTGGAGGATAGAAGAGCTTCTTACAGAAGAAGTAAAAGGTCTGTGATGCCAAAATTATTGCTTGTAGGAGCTAAATATTTATTTTCTGCACCATTGTACAAATACATTCTTTAAAAATTATTTTGATTTACATTCTGTCTCTCACAGTAGAAATGAACATGATGAACATTACAGACTCTCATCTTTTAAAGTGGAACAACTTGCAGAATCGGTGGCTGCCAAATATTTTTTTGTTCCACTGTAGGCTGAAGGTGGGAACAAACAAAACTTTAAAAAAATAAATAAATAAAGATTGAACATCTTATAAAGGCAGAGTAGAAAGAAAGGATGACAGCTTGTCAGCATTGACAGGTGAAAAGGCTGTTGTTAAGCTAGCATGACTGAAAAGACTGCTTTCAATCTTATTTGAAGATATAAAAAAAAACAGCAAAAAAAAAGCCCAAAAGTTAATTTCTATTCGTTTAATACAAGACTTTAGCTGCTGTGTCAATGGTACCTTCACATATAGTTTGCAAGTTACCTAAGCTGATGCACACACCCAAAATGATGACGTGAAAGAGACTGTCACTGTGAACACACTCAATTGCACTCAAAGTGCACAACAAGGAAATGTTCCTCTGGATTTAACCAAACACAGCAGATATCACCAGTGTCCATGGAGCAGCGTAGTGAGGATTGTACCTTACTCAAGGGTTTCTCAGTGGTTCCTGGGCCAGGACTTCAACCTGCAATCTTCTGATCCCTGGGGCAAGATCCTAATCACTAGGCCTCCACTGCACCGACAACGCATTTTGCACCTTTTGCTGAAAAATGGCTGGGTGGTCCATCTTTGGGATGAAAAATTCAACATCTGCTTTTCTCAACTGCAATCTGAAATATGACCACAGCTGACCAGAGCACACATTTCCACTGTCCTTCTGTCCATCTTACACAAGCCTGGGCCTAAGGAATCTGATATTTCTACATGGTGTTAATTTATAGCTTTATCTTTGTATTTTGTGTTTTTCTTTCTTTCACATTTCAGCAAAAAGTAAAGTGACAAAATACGCCTGAGCCCATATAGCTACATTTACCCCTGCAGCATGACTGTTTCATATGCAATTTCTTTTGAGGGCTCATTCCTATTCCACAGCTTGTTCATGCAAAAACAGATTTCTTTAGGTTCTGTGATTCTTTTCACTTTATCATGTACTGTAGATGGTGAAAGACCTCAAATCTTTCCTAATTTTGCATGGAGAAACGTTCTTTCACTGATTAACAATTCTCGTATCAAAGTTGGTGAGCCATGACAAATCTTTGTTTGCAAAGATGGAGCCTTGCATAGGTGATCCTATAATATCCAATTACCTAAATACTGTATTACCTTTGTCTTTTTGAGTGTGTTGCAGCCCTGAAATGTTAAAATACAACCATGTTGTGTAGGCAAAAAATTTATTGTGTTTTTTATACTTTCTTCTGATAAATAAATCAATTAAAAATAAACTTAAAAATTGCATATTTTAGTTTTTATTTTGCATTTTACAAAAAGTCCCAACTTCAGAAATGGGGTTCGTACCGCACACTAAAAAGCCAATGGACACCAATGATTCAGTTACCATATTCAATTAAGCATGTCTTTGGTGAAGAACAGCCAGGTGAGGCTGGTGTTTCTAGGGTCAAAAAACATGTAAGGCTTCCTGACCACATATCACTACTGACTAAATCGTAAATTTTTCAGTCTCGTTATCCTCAACAGAGCTCTTGATGTACCCGCCATCAAGGACAAGACGTCATTTAAACGAAACAACAAACTAACATGTCGACACAAAATCTGGTTAAAACTGGTTTTGATCACATTCTGATTTCCATAAAGACTACTGATGATAATATTAAAACTGATTTAATATCCATTGGACATCTGAGTTCTTGCTCTCTCTCAAAGGGATCTCACCTACAGGAGAATTAGCCTTTCCACAAAACATTTAATCTATAACTAGAATTTTCTCTGTCTAATAAAACCTTTTCAATTTAGTTTGGTGAATATGAAATCTCCTTGAAGAACTCGACACTTAAACATCAAGGCCAATGAAATGCCAGGAAAAAAGAAATAAATATAGAACTTTTGTCCTTGTCCTTGAACTACTCTCCTTTTTTGTAATGACAGTGGGATGGCATGGGATAGCTTGCACGGCTAAAAAGTTCTACTAATGAGTGCCAGGACTTTGTATTGACAAATATAAGATGAAACCCTGTGTGATGATCATCTAAATGTGCATCTATTTAAATGTGCATCATTTAAATCTATTTCATTTAGATGAAAAACAGAAATGGAACATTGGAGGGCATGCGTACTAATGTTCTGTCTTGAGCAGTGGTTCACAACACTGGTTTGGGAGGGTGCCCAGAGGTTTTAATACTTCTGACACACATTTTATTCTAACTGGTTAATTAACAAGCATTTATTTGCTTGTCATAGACTGAGGCTGCGAGTATCTGATCATTTATGCTGCTTCTGTAAATTACTTGTATGAAACTGCAACCTAAAATATAAGTTTTTTGGTCAATTTTATCAACTTCAACAAAAACATTCATTATTGATATTAATATAGTGATTATTGAAGTAAATAAAACAGATGACCTCAATCTCATGGCACCTGTGAATGGGTAGGATATATTAGGCAGCAAGTGAAGTCAGTTGTTGGAGTTGCTGTGCTGGAAGCAGGAAAATTTGAGTCGAGAATCCAAGTCATCCTGACAAATTGTGTTGGCTAGACGACAGAGTCAGAGCATTTGGGAAACAGTAAACCTACCAGAAATTGTCCAGGGTCATGATCTCCCAAGGCTAATTGTTGTGCATGGGGAGCAAAGGGCAGACCATCTGGTCTGACCCCACAGCTGTAATGCAGCCACTTTCTGACCTCCATACCTCCTCTTCATCAGAGCAGTTGGCTAAATGCAAATGGTTTAATCTCCATCAACACATTCTTGCCGTTTTTTGTTCCCAACACTATATGAAGGATGCAAGCGAAGGTATAACATGCTTCTCACCACGCACAAGCTTTTTTTTTTTTTAAATGCCACCACACTACGCCCTTTTGTGTCTTGAGCCTTGATGCTCAGATTTCTTGTCAGTTCGACCACACTCCAGCAAAAGATTTCTGATGGGCATGTTTATTGAATATAGACACAGTAGAAAGCACTTTACATTTCAAACTGGAGGAGGAGCAAATTGTGCACTTTAGCTGTCAAAAATACTTTCTAGGTAAATGACCTACAATGGGAAGCAAGAACGAGTACAAATAGGCATCAAGGTTATTTAGTACATGGGTTGAGCAAAGGTATATTAACTTTGACAGTTGTTGTGAGCTTTTATAAACTGTTAGCAGCTTTAAAAGAGAAAAAATAACTTTTTAAAATGTAATGTTAACAATTCTTTAGGATATAAATAATTATATACACACACACACATTATATATATATATATGTAGTATATTCACACTACTCACAATAAGTTAGAGTTTATTTACATTAGTGCCTAGTGCCTAGTCCTTTTTGCTCTGAATTTTAATGAAATAAGTAAAGGTTCCCTTTGATATTACTAATAATGTATAAGAAGAAACACCATTTTCATTAGTTTAATATTTTTTACCCCCAAAATTTAGACAATAACAGGCATAGCCCCAATTAACAAAAATGGACAATGTCAGTAGCGAGTGTTTCCACCATTTGCTGCAATGACCAATGAGAGCTTGACAGCGACGTTTCATGCTCCTCACTAGTCTCATGATGTTGTTCTGATGCAATGCGTTCCACTCTTCCACAAGTGCTACACGCAGTTCTGCTTGGTCATGTGGGGGTGGGGTACGATCATTCAGTCTCTGCTTTAACTAGTCCCAGACCTGCTCTATGGGGTTCAGGTCACGGGACATTGATGCCAAACC
>JBBIGC010147575.1:0-18922 GCA_037576955.1 Lepidarchus adonis | reverse complement strand
TGTTGTAGCAGTGTGTGTGTTATGTATTGTCCTGGTTGAGGAGTCTGATGGCCTGTGGGAAAAAGCTCCTCTTTAGTCTCTTTAATCCACGACGACGTAGATTGTTACTAATAGTAACTTTTGTTACTGTGGTCCCAGCTGACTTCAGGTAATTGACCAGTTCCCCCTGTATAATTCTGGGCTGTTTCCTCATCATTCTCAAGATCATTTGTACCCACAAGCTGAGCTCTTGCATGGAGCCCCAGGTCGAGGGAGATTGTCAGTGATCTTGTATTTATTCCAATTTCTAATAATTGCTCCAACAGTTGATCTCTTCTCACCAAGCTTCTGCCTATTGTAGATTGGCTCATCCCAGTCTTGTGCAGGTGTACAATCTTGTCCCTGACTCTTTGAGGTTGTGGACAGGTGTCATTTATACAGATAACAAGTTCAAACAGGTGCCATTAATACAGTTAACGTGATGTGATTTCCTGGATTTTTAAACATTCTGTCTCTCACAGTTAGTGTACCTATTATGAATATTATAGACTCTCTTATCTCTTTATGTGGAAAAACTTGCAGAATCGGTGGCTGCCAAATACTTTTTTGCCCCACTGTATATTAAATTCACCTTCATTGTTTTCTGATCCTAAACATTCACTACAGCACCTCATTTTTACCTTTATCCAGGTCCCAAACCTAACCATCATGCTAACTGTAACCCTGACCCTGTTAAGAATCGACTGAGATTTTTTTAAATAATCTGTGTTAATAGTTTGACCATTTGTAGATTTGCTCTATAAGGAGCTGGAAAGAAAGGTTCTGTACTGCTGTTATGAATGATAATGACTACGCTTTTAATACACAGATGCTTTCTAAAACATGTATATTTTCTGACCAAAAGTTGCTTCAGTCAGAACCGCTAGAATGTCTGCTAATAGCAGAACTCAGATTAAAACAAAGAGGAAAGCAAATGCCTCGGGTCTTAATTATTGTTGCGAGGCCTGTTACAGATGCTAGAAGGGAGGGTAAGAAAACACTTTAGTTTGAAGATAACAGAATTGAAGCAGAGCTACTCTCTCAGTTCTTTCAGAAGATGGATCTAGCCCTCTGACTTCGCCTGAACAAACCCTAGAAGTCTGATTGGTATTATCGCTCTTCGTTCTGCTTTTGCACTCAGCATCAGTCGCTAGAGCTGATGTAATCAGATAATTGCGTTTTGCCCAAAGTCAAATTCATGGTGACTCATCTACCTGCAATTTTAACTTTCAATCAAGTTAGTTTGATTGTTATCTGGGTACAGAATGTTTAACCTGCTCTTGCTGAAGTCATTTTTACCATGGACACCTTATGTTTGTCTCTATCAATTTATTTTTCACTAACAATTTGATGTTCAATTTGACAGAAGAAATATGGCTCTGGAGGGAAACATCTGCTTTCTCCCGCTTTCCCTTCTTTCTCTGACTGAGACATGTTATGTCATTGATCAGTATCATCGTACAGTTTTTCTCTTTAGCAGTTTTTAGCTAAAACCACATTGTCAACGCATCACATCTTCTCTCAATGACATTGGAGGTTTGTTACAAGAACCAATCTAAATGTTATTTGGCACTTGTGAATTTTAAGTTTTATTGTGATGTCTTGGATATTACACTGTGCAAAAAAAATTTTAAAGTCTTGCTCTCTGAAATGTTTTTGCTGTTTGTGATGGGTACCTACTGGGCAGTGGTGGCCTAGTGGTTAGGACTTTGCCCCTGAAATCTGAAGGTTGCAGGTTCAAGTTACCAGTGAGGTAACCCTTGTCCTGTCACTGTCACTGCTGTTGATAGCTGCCCACTGCTCCATGTGTGCACGTGTGATGGGTAAAATGCAGAGGACAAATTTCGTTGTGGTTCACTGTGTACAGTGGTGTATTCACAATGATCGGAAATCATGAATCACTAATCACTTCATGGGAACATCTGTCTTAAATAATGAAAACCTTCTCTTTCCTTGTTCATTGCTTTAATAAAATTCTTCATGAGTCACAGTTTTATGGGAAGAGGAGGCAAAAATATCTTTGCCGGTTTAACAAGTGATTCATGTGCCACATTTTTCTGTCCTGGAACTTATTCTTTACAGAGTGGCCTGTTCTGTCGAAGAATAGTGCAACTCTTTGGCACGACTGTCCCATTCGCAGATGAAAAAACAGTATTTTGTATAGCTGAGCTGCAGTCCTAGTAACAGGCCAACTACTAAGTTCTACACATATTTTACAGTTGTAGCTGGTATACTGTACGTACTTCAGTAATGGTTCCATATTGTCATACGTTTCTTTAATGTGTGCTGCATAGCCAACAGATACCGAAGTATAAACATTGCCACTATGTAGCAGATAAAAATTCAGGCTTAACACTGACGAATCAATGAAGAGAGATCACTCTTCCAGTTTGTTTTCACAACTCATGGCCGAGAACAATCCTTCAATTTCACAACTGAAACAGAGACTGTCGACCTGATAACAGCAAGCATCATGAACTCAGCAGCTCAGCTTTTATTTTTGACAGACCCGAATCTTTGACCAAAACATTCATTTCGGACTGTGTTATCAGATGTGGATCGCCTGATGAGCACGGTTCAAAATCAATATTACTGTCAGTACCCTGCATTGCAGTTTCTTCATCTAGTTCATCTAAGGTCCAATCCTCTGGTGGTTTCAAAATTGGAAGATTTTCGTCATTTGGCATCTCTCATTGCTTTTTCTTGTTTATGGCAGAGATGGCATTCTGTTCTTGCCATTCCATCGGAAGAGCAAACGGCTTTGTCTTTCAAGTGCATCTGAGCCAGGCTCTCGTATCTTGGATGTAATGACACATATCGCCTGAGACCAAAAGGTCTATAGCATGATGTTGACTTACTATTGCTACAGATACTATGCTTTATTATACTGATACTATACACTGAATATCTATATCAACCAAATGAGCAGGATTGGTGTATGCAAGTCACTTTTATAGCATACTGAGACAGTATCAAGCTCGTTCAGACCTGCCCAAGATGTTATCTTCCACAGAGCAGCTTCCAAACTGGCCTGATTCCATGCCTAGACATGCCCAGATTGCACAAACTGTTGTTTATAAGGCACTTACGGGAGCAAAAGTGTTTGGCTACAAAAGAAAAAATCATGACAAAACTCAAGTTTTCACAAAGATTTCTCTGAAACAGTACAGGATAAGTAAATCCTGATGTGAAATTTGTGATCAGCACTAAACAGTGTTTAAGAAGCAAAAACTTTGTTGTGCAGAATTATCCTTGCTTGATTTTCTGTGGTGAAGAATGGACATTCTTTTGGACTTGAAATGTTTTAAACTTAAAAATTCCTAATGGTTCTTTTGTCATGAGCTGTTCACAACATGGGAAAGGCAACATTTTGAATCTGAGCAGCATTAAAACATAATTCTGGCACAGCAGAATACACAATAAGTAGTACAGTTTTGTCAATGGTATTAAAACACTATAGAGTATCATTTAATCATAGCAGCTGTTGACAGGCTCTGCAAATACACCTACATTTTGTCCTACTGCAGCAGAGTGTGATGCTCTCTGTTCCAGTGGCAGCAGTGGCTCTTGTTGCTGTAATAGCATGTCATCAGCTCTCTGGGGCAAGTTTGGCTGGGCACCCACTAAATCCCTGTGGCTCAGTGCTTATGCCCATGCCTAAGGAAGATAAAGGGTCCTCCATGCCGTTGCATTTGCTCTCTCTTTACAGCTGATCTGTGATCAGTTTTACTGAACCTTCTAATAATAAAGCAGAACATTTGGTAGAAGATGAGTATGAAATGATGATTTCCCTCCATTAGTTTTCTCCTTGCTCTAACTTCTGAAGAAAAGCTGATTGCGTTGGACCCTCAATCCTACTACCATCCCCACAGGGCTGTGCTGGGGCTCAGTGATACACGCCACCTGTGGCCTGCTGGAAAACAGGATAAAAGCGCTGTGATTCCCTCATTTCTCAGCCGAGACCAAAGCTGTTTATGGTGGCATAGTTCTGAAGGCATGCAAGCCCTCAGCATGGAAGGTCATGGAGATCGCCTAATAAAGCTCTGCTGCTTTGAGCTTGGCAGAAGGTAAAGCCATGGTCACTTATAAAATGAAGTTTGGTCTTTAAGGTCTGGGTATTTTATTGAGAACACCCTTATATAAAAGTGATAAAATGTGTTTTTTGTGTTTTGTCATTGAAGCATTACATTTGCTTTCCTAAAGAACACTTTATGCCTCAAGCTTGTTGATGACCTAAACTTTTCTCACTTCCCAATTGTCTAGTTAGTGGTAAATAAATCTGATGATGTATTATGAATTTTTGTATTTGTATTAGGTGTTTTCCAACAATAATGTTGTGGTATATAAGAACTGCTACTACTATCAGCAACGCAAGAGACAAAAAGTCAGACATTGCACAGTTCTATTAGAATAACAGGCAGCTGAAGGAAAGAGTATTCAGAACCATGGACAGCAACCACCTGCCAGACTATAGCATCCATGTGGGTGGAAAAAGGGTCTGGAAAATCAATTATCGAAAGCACCTGCAGCCACACTCTGTAGGCAGCATTAGGAAGGAACAATTTGCAGGCTATTAAGACCACCATGCCTGACTTATACACAACCACTGCAAATATTTTTCTCTTTCACTCTGTCAGTCTCTAGTTTGTATAAACTAGCATGTAGTTTCTTTTCATTTTCATTCAGCTGTATGTTCATATTTTCTTTTGTTTGAAATGAAGATGAAAATATAAGGTGGGATGACAGTACATCCCTCATATTCCAGGCACATAAAAGAGTGAAAAACCTCCGTAGAAAGCTTTGAGTATAGACGAGGGAGAAAGCATGTTCCGGCTGATTGAAGATAATGGCGAGAAGGGGCTGGTTTGATACGCTTCTCTTCCTGACAAGATGACAAGAGCCTCCTCATGCTTCCACTTATTTGCATAATACTGATGAATATGAAAAAAGGGAAACTTGGCTGAAATGCTTTTTAATTGGATGTTTTTGGGGGGCGGCTTTACTGTCAGTGTCACTTTTGAATGGATGGGGGGAAAGGATGGGCAGTGTGTGCTTTGGCTACTGAATAGTTATTCAGTTGGGAATATTAAACAGTTTTAGTATTATTTTTGATTGCTTTAACATCTCAGACCATTTTTTAGCTTTATCCAGTTGTTTTAAAGCAAGTCAAAACTGCACCACTGGTCTTAGTGTGTAGGTTTTATCTCTAAAGCTTCTATTCTATTGGTAAAAGAAGCTAAACACTTATAAAGACACAACACAGACTAGTTGGATTCATCCATTAGATATTTCTCCTTTATTGGCCCAATTTTTGGACAGAGTTTGGTCAAGCGTGATACTAGTGAGACCATCTCTGTGTTGCATGTGAGTCAAAGCAGATCAATCTTAATGGGAAAATCAAGCAGTAAGTTATCTGGTGAGGTGAGGGAGAAAACATTGGTCCTTCACTTCTAATCAGTATCACTTGTCTCCACTCAAGCAGCATAGAACATCACTGTGGCTACTGGGTCATCAAGGCAGCTTTGCTCAAACTGCTGCAATTTACAGCCATACCGTTACCCACCAGTGTTACACTAGTATGATCATGCATAATGTCTACATGTGTTGGATATAAGAGTACTTTTTTCAAAAGCATGGGCATGAATATGGAGGGGATCATCTTTTGTAGGGTATAGCAAACTCTGAGCATTTGTGAAATCAGGCACTGATGTTGGACACGAAGGTACAGCCCATAAATAATGTTTAATGGTGTATTTGAGTTGAGTGGGCTGCAGAATTTATGGACCTAGATTCTACCCAATCATGTTGAAACAAGTGCGGGTCTTCCCTAAACTGTTTTTACTAAATTGAAAGCATGTATTCATGCTAATAATGGTTTTAATCAATGTTTCCTTGTACATTTGAATATTTTCTTCTGTTTTAACACCCCCGAGGGGTTGTTGATGAGCTGTTTGGTTGGGACATGTGTGTTGTTAGTAGTGTGAAATCAAGGCATTTACTCTCCAGGAGCAAGTCTGGCAAACAATGAGCTAAAAAGTCTCAAATAAAGATTCAAATTGATAGATAATGAAGCATGGTTTATCTCTTCTGTCGCTCCTGACACACAGTTAGTTCTCGAGTTGGTTTACAGATGCCATTTTGAACTCTTCAGTGAGTGATGCAACAGCAGATACACTGTATTTTAATACTGGATCTCTTCTAATAGTAGCCCGTCTCTTATTGAGGCCCCTTTCCAAGAAAAGTTGGGTTTAAAGAGATGTCGCGACGAATAGACGCTGGTCTCAAGTAGTGGCCGCCACCACCCCCAACATCCCACCCCGGGTGTAACTTTCATGGGCACGCGCCTCCGAGCTTTCACTTTCTACCTCCGTGTTTTAACAGAATTTATTCCCCAAAAGGTATGAAACAAACCTCTGATTTCTGAAGACAGTTATATGAGTGTAACTTGTGTAGTTACTCATTTCTGTCGCGATATCTGAAGGTTATTGACGGATATTAAGCGGCTCTGTTTAAACTTATCGCTGCATTTGGTGCTAAACCACTCCCACAATAACAGCCAATCACAGACAAATATCACCACCGAACAGACAGAGGGATGATTTTAGTCATGATGTTTTATCATCTGTCTCTTTGTCAACTGCAACAGCATTGCTATGTACTTGTCTTTATACGTACATGTAAGAGTGTTATTTTTTTTCTACAAGTGCATAAGTTGTATTAAGTATGTTGTAAGACAGAGATTGACATTTATTATCTTAACTGTAATCTTCCTAGCAGGATGTCTGTTCCTAGGGGAGTTTTAAGGACAGGAAGGGGGAGGAAAATAAGAAATAAAAAAAGAGAACAGAGGCATGTTTGATGAACTTGCATTGTCCTGAGTCCTTACTCATGGGTTACTGGAAATAAGTCATCAGGACTAGAGGTAGAGGTTACATACATCTGCGAGTATGAGCTCAGTAATTCTGGGCCCAGAATGACAAAAAGAATAATGCATACTTTGTAGTGATCAAATTGAGAGGTAGTAACTTGTCAAAAGATAATTGCAAATGGGCAATTAATCATTTAATGATTTTCTATTGTGTACAAACGGAATATTAATAAAGATACTGTACAATACTATTTGAATGGTAGTGTATGTAGACCAGTTCAGACAATAGAACAATGGCTGACAGAAGGGCCTACACAGTCACTCAGAATAGGAACAAAAGAACTAAATGTATTGCAGTTGAAAAGCCCTGTCCTCTCTTCCTCCTATTGCCACTCATGGATGAACTTAGGGTTGGAGGTCAAGTGGTACTGAGCAGTGGGTGCATGTTAAGCCAGCAGGTGTGTTTCACACAAAAGCAGGGTGAGGTTTAGAGGCATGCGCGCTGTAGCAGCTGGTGCTGCTGTTGAGCTTGTACAACTGGCTTCCTGTTTGCACTGCTCTAGGGTGGTGAAAGAGCAGGTGTTTTGGCACAGTGCTTCTGTAGCAGACAAACAATTAAAGAGCAGCCGGCCAGTGTAAAGGGTCTGGTGGTTAATCAAAGATAAATATAATTGGTTGATATTTCTTGGTTGGATCTGCATCTGTATGTAATAATTCCCTCTTCTCTGCAAAGACATTAGCTTTTAACTTGGAAGTAATATGTAAATGACACATACAATTCAGTCCCCGTCTTTACTGTTGCTGTAAAGAAATTAAAATACAGGGGTTCTCGACTGGGTTCCGTTCCTGGGTCTGTGTTGTAAGTGGAATCCCATAACGCATATTCTGTTTCTGCAGAATTGGGGCAATTCTGCTATCAGTCCACTAGAGTGAGAAATTCACTCACCTGAGGCTCTGTATTGCATTTCTTTTTAGCATTTTATTAAAGCTACTTTTTTTTCTTTTTACACCAATGGAAAAAAACAACAACAAATTTTTTTTTCCCGCAAGTTGAATATGTCATAAGTCGAGGACCCCCTGTTCATACATACATCAGCGGTGAAAGGATTCAATAAACACATATTTAAGAGATAGAAATGTGAAATGTGTTCATCACTTCCAAAATATTACTAATCAGTCAAACCGCGTTAGCTCGTCCCTATTGGTCCACGCCCTAAATGTGACGCGAGGCAGGGGTGGTGAGCTATCATTGTGGATCACGGGGTTTGTGGTAATAATAGTCTGGCATGAGAGACACTGGTATTCGCTATATGTGCGCTGCTCGTCCATGTTGCGCTAGCATGTTAATAAAGCCTGTGCAGAATCATTACATGCATCAGGGACGTGCGGCAGTGCCTCACCTGTCATCACGCAGAGTAAAAAAACATACAGCCCAAAAAAAACTATGATGATAGCATGAAAATATCCATTATTCTTTTCCTATAAATTTGCTCTCTATAGGATTCCAATGATAATTTTTATTTCCAAAATCGTGAATTTACCATTTCCTCAGACTGCATTTCCCCTGCACACTGAGTTGATGCACATGCTTGTTGCTGTCTCTGTATTTCGCCAATATAATGTTTGTAGACACGTTTATTTGGCGTCATTGCTTTCCATGGTGTGACGTGTGAATTGTGGAATTACAAATGGCAAACAGCATTTAGGACACACAAACGCGTTCTCTCCGCTCTTGTCGATATAAACGTTTATTTTTAGCAAAATATGTACCTTACCTGTGTGTGAAGAATGCTGATGAGATATGACTAGTCAGTGTGCATCTTCCTATTGAACAGTGAATGCTAGTCTTTTGGGCTTATATATTTGTAATTGTAAATCTGACTCTGAAGGAGTCAGTGCTTCACCAAACGTGAACCTCACCCCACGTCACTGACATGCATGAGTTAATAATGAGAAAACAGGTGTCAGCGGCTGCAGCAGCAGCCCACCATTAGAATTAGCACGACTGAGCACGTTCTAGGCTGCCGCGTTACTACAGACCCACGTTTGGCGAGCTATAGATGGAGAAATGCACACACCGGACACATTGCACATTGTTGTGAAGGCGAGAGGTGAGGTTGGCGGCTTAACGAGGTAAATAACATGGAAGGAAATCTGTTCTGCAGCCTTTAACAAGCTAACAGTTGTTGACTGTACAGTATACAACAAATATAACAGTGTTCACAAGTATGTGAAATAAATAAATAAATAATATGTATTAAGGAATATGTCTGTGCCAGCCTGCAGACACCTTTCACAAGGATAAATTGTGGCTCACAAACATTACATCAAATTTTGGTTGATAGCTGATACATTTATTAATGATGCTTTCTCCCAATTAATCCATGTTTCTTCTGACTGCACTTTTTTGTAGAGTTTCCATGATGTGGGGCATGTCAACTGAGAATAGAGTAACATGCACAGATGTGTAAGTACCATTCAAATGTCTTTATTGATTATTTTCAGTTGAGCTCCTCCAAAAATCAAGCCCAGTATTCACCGCTGTTGTAAGCACTTTACATAAATGACAGGGTGATTGATGGAGTGAAGTGCTTCACTCTTCACCCTCTTAACTCTCAAAATCAGCTAGGAAGTACGCTCTGGTTAAGTTACCAGATGAAGGCTGCTCACACAGCCTACACATACGCCACACACACCACATATACTGAATGCCAGCTGGGTATTTAATGGTGATTTTGGCGACATTAAGAACTACTGATTAATTTAATCGTACTCAGTACTTGACATCGTTATTACTCAACAAGATTGTCAACAGACACTAATGAATGTTTTAGACTGAAGTTTTTATGCCATACCCCCACATCCTCCATTTATGCCTCTTCCATTTCTTAGTAATTTTGAATCTAATAAATGAGCTGTGTGAATGCAAAGAAACATTTTAAAGTAAAAAACCCACAAACAAACCAAAAAACTTATAACATTCTTACCTTATGGCAAACATCATCTCGCATCTTTATTTTTTTATATTTTTTTTACTGTTTTCTTTAAATCTGTATAACATTATATTAATTATGTATTTTGTAAAGCACTCTAAGCTGCATCCTGATGTATGAAAAGTGCTCTATAAATAAAGCGTATTGTTATTATTATTATGTCTTTGGATGTGTTGTTGATACTTAAACATGCAATTTTATTGTCAAATGAGCTGTGTGAATGTTAATTTTTTAATTTTAAAAAACTGTTTTCAGTTTAAATGTAATTTAAATAAAGTTATCTATGTTATCTATGTGCATATGTGCAGGGTAAAAATGTATCTATCATATGTAGCTGCAATTTTCTAAAGCATAACCTAACTATAATCTTAGAAATCAAAAAAGTTAATTATAAGTGAAAAAAAACCTTTATTATATTAATTTATTATAATATATTGAACATGATTAATGCTGTTCACTGTCTGTTGTGCAGTACAATTTAATTGTGTGGCCTTACTTTAATTTAACTGAGAGTTTACAGTTTTACCTTTTAGAATGTGTGTTGTTACATAAATGATCTAAAACATCATCAGATTTTCCTAAAGGAAAATTAAGAGGACCCAATTAAACAAACGTTAGATACAGTACCTCTAGGATTAGCAGTTGAATTAAACATCTTTCAGTCAATGGGATTTGACTGACAAAAATCCATTTGTGGAAGATCAGACAGTCTATGAAGAGTTTGGACTGCCAACATCAGGAGACTACTGAACGGTGTACACACCGCCATTGCAAAGAGAAAGCCACTGCATTAGTCACTGTATCCTGTCCACAGTTTTTTATAGATGATCTATGGACAAACCAAAGGGCTTTTAGAAAAAATGTTTGTGCATGGATGAATGAATTTCACTTCAGTATAAGAAACTTATCCCATCTGTGAAACATAGTAGTGAAAGCAGGATGATTTGGGCCTGTTTTGCTGTATTTCATGTAGGCTGGTTTACCATTGTTGATACAACTATGAATTTTGAATTATATCAACAACATCTGCCTGTTTAGAACCTGTGGTTCATGCAGCAAGATGATTACAGTAAGCACGTAAGCCATGGGTCACCTGAGAGCTACTGCACAGGTACTGAGCCATATGAAGGGTGACCAGTTTGATCCACGCTTCTTAAATACCAAATTTGCTCAGTACCATATGACTTAAGGTAATTATTATTAATGATTAACTCATCTATGTGAAGGCACTGATCACTTTTATGATGAAACACACACTGGCTTATTTCACAGTAGTAAAAAAGAGCTCTTCTTCCCAATCACTGTGAAAATGATCTATTTTCTTTGATATTTCTGCCATGTTTTTGGGATAAGAAACTGCATTCATCTCCCCGTCTTCGCTGCACCTACAGTAGTTCACTCTCCACCAACAGTTTGTCAAGTTTTACCTAAACTTATCTAACCTTCATGCATAAAAACACGTTTTAAATGCTTTTTAAATATTTTCATTTTCAAATCTATATAAATGCAAATGTGATTAAAGAAAAACAGCAACAGGATCACATTTAATTTTAGATGCTGCATATTGGTGAGTTTTTGGAGCAGGTCCGTGGGCGCCTCATGTGGCACCATGTTTGTTGACCTCTGATGTAAGCTGTTATACCAAATAATGTTTAAAGAACAAAGTTAATGTATTGAAGTCAAAGATATGACTTTAACCCAATACAAATGTTGCTGTGGCAACCTGTCCATGTACAGTAAGGTTCCAAAGCTGAAGCTGTTTGGAATGAAGGAATGAGCTACAGTTTATCCATGTTGATGTGAAGGACTGATCATCAGTTGCCAGAAACTGTGCAGTTATTCCACGTTTGCTACTCACAGACACAAAATATTAGAGCATTTCAAATGCTGTGGACTATTTCTAAATGTTTTGTTAACAAAGATGCTTATTGTTATTATCCGGCCAGGAGTCTATAGACTTTCATGCATAATTAATTAACATTTTTAATTGAAGCTCTTCTAGAACCTGCACAGTGAAAACCAATTCCCTTAGAAGACGACAATCTCTCTCTCTGTTGGTCACTTCGCATGCAGCAGAAATTACTTCCCTCTACAGTAAATAAGATTTTTCACCGTTTTGCTAGGACAGCCGTGCTTCATTAGCTGTGCAAATACCTACATTGTCCAAAGCGACTTCCAAATACCTTCACACCACACAATGATATGGGCCAAAAGTGCTCAAGGAAAAACATCCCAGCATTGTTGCACCTATACTTTTAGATATAAAATAACTATTTCTTTAAATAGAAGTGTTTATTCAAGTGTCTACTGTATAATTAGCTCAGAGAACTATTATTATTATTATTATTATTATTATTATTATTATTATTATTATTATCATTATTATTATTATTATTATTATTATTATTATAAAATTATGTATAAATATGAATTATAATAGTATTGAAACAAATAACAATTAATATATTTATAAAAGAAAAAAGTACATTGCGTATGTCTGTCATTTGCACTGAACTGTGCCCTTGGAGATTCACTTCTTACATTCTCTTTAATGGACTCTATTATTGTCCTGGGCATCTCCGTTAAAGAGAGAGATGCCAGTAAGAGCCTCCAGGTCAAATATCGCATTATAACACCTGAATGTTTCTGATAACAGTTTGTCTTTTCTGGTCTTAATCCTCAGAGTTAATGTCAACTAAGCAACAACAACAGAAGAACTGCAGGCAATTCAAATAAAAACCAGGGTGGCTCTCATTGATTTTACAAACACTTTTTCCTGTGTGGTCTGATGTGAAATTGCAAGTTAATGGTCCACATGCATTAATGATTAATGAATAGTGTCAAAATAAAACTGTTCTTTTGGGTACATTCATACATCAGTCTTTATACAAATGCTGTGGACTATTTCTAAACATGTTTTGTTAACAAAGATGCGTTGGTGCTTCATGTATTTTAATTATTAAATGAATAGCTCAACCAAGCATGCTAGTTGGCTAATGATAAATAGAAGCTAGGAGCCACCACTTAGCATGGCTCTGTTTTGTATTATCCTGCCAGGTGTCTATAGACTTTCATGCATAATTAATTAACATAAGCTTTTTTAACGGAAGCTTTGCTTGAAACTGCACAGAGAAAACCAATTTACTTAGAGGAAGACAATCTCTCTCTCTCTGTTGCTCCCTTCGCATGCAGCAGAAATTACTTCCCTCTACAGTACATAAGATCCTTCACCATTTTGCTAGGACAGCCATGCTTTATTAGCTGTGCAAATACCTACATTTACATTTACATTCATTCATTTGACTGACGCTTTTGTCCAAAGCGACTTCCAAATACCTTCACATCACACAGTGATATGGGCCAAAGTAAGACAGAAGTGCTCAAGGAAAAACATCCAAGCATTGTTGCACCTTTACTTTTAGATAGAAAATAACTTTTTTTTTTAAATGGAAATGTTTATTCAGCTTTTTCTAAAGTGTCTACTGTATAATTAGCTTAGAGAACACTGTTACCACAGATATTTGTTTTGGCCTTTGGTGTCAAAACTGTCAATTTAATAGGTCAGCTAAGCATGCTAGTTGGCTAACGATGAATAGAAGCTAGTAGCCACCACTTAGCATGGCTTTGTTTTGTATTATTCTGCCTGGTGTCTATTGACTTTCATACATAATTAATAAAATAAGCTTTTTTTAACGGAAGCTCTGCTTGAACCTGTGCAGTGAAAAACAATTCCCTTAGAGGAAGACAATCTCTCTCTCTCTTGCTCATTTTGCATGCAGCAGAAATTAGTTCCCTCTACAGTAAATAAGATCCTTCACCATTTTGCTAGGACAGCAGTGCTTCATTAGCTGTGCAAATACCTTCACACCACACAGTGATATGGGCCGAATCGAGAGAGAAGTGCTCGAGTAAATACATCCAAGCATTTTTACACCTACACCTATACATTTAGATAGAAAATAACTATTTCTTTAAATAGAAGTGTTTATTCGGCTGTTTCTAAAGTGCCTACTGTGTAATTAGCGCAGAGAACACTGTTAGCGCTGATATTTGTTTTGACCTTTGGTGTCTTATGAGTTCATAGTCTAATCCTCTGTTTTAAGCTGACCATGAGGCAATAATTTATGTAACAAAATATTGTGATAGTTTAAATGTCAATGCCAATGTATAATATATAAAAATTATATTTTTAAATATTTTTTTCTATTATGTTAAATAACTTTTATTTTATTGCTTCTTCTTTGTTTATCCTTTCCCTTTTTGTGCAATCTTTTTAATATTAAATGATTTAAAAATGCTTAAAACGGTTTAAACAAATGTTTATTACAGGAAAAATTGTTCTTAGTTTGCTTTACAAACAAAACAATACTAATTACTTACATCTGTTTTAAAATCCACCAAGAAAGATTATATGGTTTATCATTCATGCAAAAAAGCTAGTGTTATAGTTGACATAATTATGAGACAAACAGAAAAAACTAACAGAAAAAAATCCAACACGTGATGACTACTCCTAGATAGTCAGTAAAGTGGATACGTTTATCCAGTATAAAAGCTATATACTAGGGCTCTGTAATGGCTTCATTTGGGACTTAATAATTCAATTTCATTCACAATAATATTGTTTATAACAATGATTTTGTAGACGATAAGTATTTTTCTAAGCTTACTTGTAGCTTCATTATTCATAATTTCAAATGTTATATGAAACATGTTAGCTGTAGTTTATGTCTGACATAATGTGCATGTTCATTGGGCAGGTACTAAAGAAGAGAGTTCATGTTCCTTCACATTTCTCTCTGTTAAGTGCTCTCTCAAAACTCTACAACTCTAGTGCTCACTACACTAAGCATAGTGTTACAGTTAATAATTGAGAGGCTAAATGGATTTTATTGACAAGGCTGCACTACTGCAAAGGCATTGCTGTTTCTTGTTGCAGGCCTTAACACAACCCCTTTGGCTTAGTGAAATTAGTAATGCTAGACTCTACAGAGCTGAGAGAATGTGAAAAGCTCTTCTTTTGGAGAGTTAAACTTCTATATTGCTTATTAATGTTACATCAGAAAAGCATGTTAACACGTTTCCAGTCCTAGCGTTCCAAAATATAAAAAAGCAACCCATGGTGCAAAGTGGGAGCCATTTGCCTTAAGCAAACAATGTCTAAACATGAACAACACTGTTCCTCTATTGTAAAATATGTAGATGTACTGTAGCAGCAATGGGTCTACTGGGTCTATACTCTACCCACAAATGTGTTCAGTCCACAGCTACATTGAGTGAAATTATAGTTGTGCTTGCTGTTCTGTATAAATCCCCCATTACAATGATGAATACACATTTGAGTTAAATGGTTAAATGACTGAACGTTAGTGGTGTAAGACAACAGTATAGACCTAAAGCTTGACCACAGACTCTGGAGCAGGGGTGCCCAGACTTTTTTTTAAATGATTATGGCTCGAAAAATAAAATCCAGAAAAGTAGAATATCACATATGATTCATTTAAAAAGGATATTTTAAACAGAAAGGTCAGGGTTCTGAAAAGTACATTCCTATGCATTCAATACTTAGTTGTTCCTCCTTTTGCATGAATTACTGCATCCGTGCAGCGTGGCATGGAGGTGATCAGCCTGTGGCACTGTGAGCCTGGTGTCTGTCATCTTCCTCTTGACAATACTCCATAGATTCTCTATGGGGTTCAGGTCAGGTGAGATTGCTGGTCAATCAAGCACACTGAGCAACAGTCCATGGCTTTTTCTCCTTAGTCCTGGTAAGATGCTTCTGACGTCTGGTTCAGAAGTGGCTTAACAAGAGGAATGTGACATTTGAAGCTCATATCTAGGATTTGTCTGTGTGTAGTGGCTCAGGATGCACTGACTCCAGCCTCAGTCCACTCCTTATGAAGCTCCACCAAATTCTTGAGTGGATTTTTCTTGGCAGGCTGTAGTTGTCCTTGTTTCTGGGACAACTAGCTTCTTTAGCAATGATCTTTTGTGGCTTACCCTCCTTGTGGAGGGTGTCAATGACTGTCTTCTGGACATCTGTCAAGTCAGCATCTTCCCCATGATTGTGTAGCCTCCTGACCCAGACTGAGAACATTTAATAGCTCAGGAAACCTTTGCAGGTGTTCTGAGTTAATTAGCTGCTTAGGGTGTGCCACCATGATGTTTTTAGATTGAACATTTTCACAATATAAACATTTTCTGATTTTTTTTTTCTGATTTTTTTTTGGGTTTTATTATCTGAAAGCCAAAATCATCTAAATTCCAAGAAATAAAGGCATATATACCTGGCATATACCTGGCATATTTCACTCTATGTGTAATTAATCAAGATAATATATGAATTTCACTTTTTGAATGTCAAGAAATCTTGAACTTTATCACAATATTCTTTTTTTTTTTTTTTTTTTTTTTTTTAGAAACACCCATATGTCAACTGCCAAACAACAAAATGGGAAGGGATGATTGACTAACATGCATCTACTGTAGTCAATTTGGTGACCCACGGTTCACACGTTTTTAGGTTGCGTGGTCTTACGTGCACAATTGAGTTTATTTTGGGCTCCACGATCGACTCGCGGGCCTTTGTGATCTACCTGCCTTATAGAATATAGTGGCACCTTTATATTCCAAGATGGCAATGCCCCATCTTCTGCAGTGGATGAGGTATCACTGAATGGTTTGATCATAGGCTTCATCCCATAGGTTCAGTGACTGTGCTCTCCACTAGCATCTTCAAAACACTAGCTGAGTGCATGTCTTATGGAAGAATGGTGTTCCATCTTACCAGTAGAGTTCCCTAAATATCCCAAGAGTATATTGTTAGCAGAGATGGTTCTGTTGACTAGTAGCAATCTAATCTCACCAAGCTTTATGCTGACCTGCTTGATTTAGTAAACATAAGCTACTACAGTGCTTCAAAGAACCCAATACACACGCAGGAACAGCAAGATTCAGGAGATTGTGAGGAAATTGTGATTGTCATGTATGGAGCGGCACATTGGCTGATCAAAGCATATGGCGCATGTGGTGGAAGGCCTCCCTTCAGCGGAGAGAAAGAAAGTCAGCACATAGCGGTTGGTGATCTAGCAGGGGAGGGTATGGACCTGTGTACTCTACAGTGAAATGAGATGTGACAGCAGGCCTCCTCCAACAGAATGCTAAAATAAGACATATTTCTATGTGTTTTGCACAATTTCAGTCTCTCACACACAACTACACTCATGCCAAGAGCAGCTTGTGCAGACTTATGTGCTTAAATGGCGACATTATGCTTATTTGTTTGAGGGAATTGGCTGCTTTTTAGATGCACCGACTGTTGTAAGAAACATATTATTGGTGGATCCTTACAGTATTATTATTTTTTTTATTACAACACCCTTTTCCCATCATGCAAAATTGCTTATACATAGGATTTCTTACATGGGGATAATGTCACCCAAAATAGCACCTAGTGTTGCCTTTTACAGTGTATAAACATTTTAAAACAAACAGGACGTTTTTATGGCCCTGAAATACTTATAATAAAGATTTCTGAATTTTTTGTAATGACATTAAATAGCCAGGAACTTTAATACTTTTATTACCGCTAACAGGCCTGCTTGATGGGGATGGGATAGGGCTTCAAAGGGTTAAACAAATGAAAAGACACGAGTGAAAAAATCCACCCCGTTTCCCCCCAAAGAGTTTCTTTGCTCAGTATTTTTCCTCCACAGTGATGTATTTCACTTATGGAGCTTTAATAAGTGAATCTGGTGCATGCACCCCTCGCCCCTCAGCCATAACATTAAATCACTCAGGCAGTTCAGTTCCACCATCCTCTGTTTCAGTGGAGCATAATAGTGCAGCGCACACACTGATTTATGGAGCTTTAATGCAGAGTGTCCTGTCAGCTGTAACATAGCTCAGCCTTCAGGTAGAGTTAATGGAAGCTTGTGTTTTACAGGCATCACACTGAGCTGTGACTTTGGGCTTTTTTGGTCCAGGAGTAAAGACAGGAAGTTATGCTCCCTAAATGTACATGGACTAGAATCAAATCAGTGGTACAGGTAAAAATCTAATTTACACAGTTTTCATTTATTCTTAACTTAGTCAAATAGCTTTGAGATGTTTGCAATGTGAAGACAGACCAGTATTATACAAACTACTACATCACACACACTGTGTAGAGCTGTTAACTCAAATAGACTTACTTATATGGCTTGTGCCACCTGAGCGAGTTTTAGCTGCTCCTACTATTATTAGCTGTGATGTACTTTTGATCATTTTAACCACCTATAGCATTAATTAGTTACTGTAAGCTTCAATTACTTGTTAGCAGCATTGAAACTGTATCTCCAGTGCACAATTAAAGACGCAAACCTCTCGGATGATCAACACTTTTTGAGGTAACGGAATGATTACGTAAATTCTATTCATGACTAAGCTGTTACTGTAAAGCAGAATTTCTATTAAAGTCAGTGAACACATCAGGTTTATTTTCTCTCCTCAGCCTTCATTATAAGAGTAAATTGGCATGACAGTGTGTGAAAGGTCAGGTTCTCTTTTGTGTCATGAGAAACTGATCAATGTCTGTCTCACCTTAGAGACTTTAAAAGACAGTGGACATGCTTAGAGAGGAAATAATAAGAAAAAAGAACACAGGGAAAAAAAATACTTAAAATCTTTAAAAAGAATCAAGATGAAGTGCAGTGTTTTTCCTGAAATGCATAATTTAGTTCATGGGTTATTAATAGAGGTTTGTGAAATTACTCATTGTAGATATATATAATAGATATAAATAATACTTACATTTCTTTAAATTGTTTCTGCACATTTATGCATTTAACTTACACATGATTATTTAAGGAAACATTTAAAAAATGTGTTTTAGGGAATGAAAAGCTTGGAGCATGGAACCATTGTATTGTTGTATGAAAGAAAGAGAATGAGAGAGAAAACTGTGTGTGTGTGTGTGTGTGTGTGTGTGAGAGAGAGAGAGTGAGAGAGAGAGAGAGAGAGAGAGAGAGAGAGAGAGAGAGAGAGAGAGAGAGAGAGAGAGAGA
>JBBIGC010147523.1:0-18940 GCA_037576955.1 Lepidarchus adonis | reverse complement strand
CAGTGACCAACTTAACCCAACCTTTCCATCTACCTCACCTACCTCACACCAGCGAACCCCAAGTGACCAACATAACCCAACCTCTCCACCTACCTCATACCAGCCAACCCTCCAGTGACTAACTTAACCCAACCTCTCCATCTACCTCACACTAGCAAACCTCCAGTGACCAACTTAACCCAAACTCTACATCTACCTCATACCAGCAAACCCTCCAGTGACTAACTTAACCCAACCTCTCCACCTACCTCACACTAGCAACCCTCCAGTGAGCAACTTAACCCAACCTCTCCACCTACCTCATACCAGCCAGCCCTCGTGACTAACTTAACCCAACCTCTCCATCTACCTCACACTAGCAAACCTCCAGTGATCAACTTAACCCAACCTCTCCATCTACCTCACACCAGCCAACCCTCCAGTGACCAAGCTAACACAAACCTCTCCATCTGCCTCACACCAGCAAACTTCCAATGACCAAGCTAACCCAACCTCTACATCTACCTTGTACCAACCAGTCCCCAGTGACCAAGCTAACCCAACCTCTCCATCTACCTCATACCAACCAGCCCCCAGTGACCAAGCTAACCCAACCTCTCCACCTACCTCGTACCAACAAACCCCCAGTGACCAGGCTAACCCAACTTCTCCATCTACCTCATACCAACCAGCCCCCAGTGACCAAGCTAACCCAACTTCTCCACCTACCTCATACCAGCAAACCCCAGTGACCAACTTAACCCAACCTCTCCATCTACCTTATACCAGCAAACCCCCAGTGACCAAACTATCTAAACTTCTCCCCCTACCTCATACCAGCAAACCCCCAGTGACCAAGCTAACCCAGCTTCACCTACCTCATACCAGCAAACCCCAGTGACCAAGCTAACCCAACCTCTCCACCTACCTCATACCAACAAACCCCCAGGGACCAAACTAACCCACCTTCTCCATCTACCTCGTACCAACCAGCCCCCAGTGACTAAGCTAATATTCAGTGAAAATGATTAAAACCAACTGTAAAATTCTACATTGATGCAGTTTGACTGCCATCCTATGTTCTGTATTGCATTAACATGTATTGCATTAACATGAATTAGCTGCTAGCTGGCACTTGAAGGGTACCAGAGAAAGATGATTTAGAATATATTACAGAATGAAATACTGATCTAATGACATTACAATTGGCATTTGTGACATTACCTAGAACTATCTACAGTTTTTGCCTGCAGAAAACACTTCAGAAATGCAGTAGACCAGTAACCTATTCAATGGAAAACAACTGTCACAATGTATTGCTTATTATGTGCAATTCTACACCTTAAGCAATCTTTAAGGCAGTGTATAAAGCATGCAAAAAGTGTACACAGTTTATATAGGAATTTACTGGAACCAGTTGTATTATGTTTTCAGTACAGTGTCCAGGCTACACATGTTTACAGTGCTACAGTAGCTCTTCTGTGGGATTAGATCAGACGGTCTAACCTTAAACCCAGGCACTAATCATTGAGCCTTGGGCACCTAAGGCCCTGTTGATAGTTCACTGCATAGACCACACTGGGTACGTATTCTCTCTTTAATCTCTGCATATTGGGAAGACCAGACAAGATCTGCAGGTTTGGAGATTCTTTAACCAAGTTTTTAACCATCAAATTGTAGCCCTTTTGTATGCCCATTTTCCTGCTTCCAACACATCAACTTTAAGAACTGGCTGTTCACTTACTATCTTATTTACTCCACCCTTTGGCATGCGTCACAGTAACGAGATTCTAAATGTTAAGTTACCTCAGCAGTCAGTGGGTTTAATGTTGTGGCTGATCAGTGGAGGTAATCAGCACTGTCTCTTTACCTGCATTTGAGTGAACTGAAGTGTACATTCTCTAGTTTACAAAATGTGAGATAAAGCGCACATTTACAGTCTTTTCCATCTGCCCTCTGAAGAACATCAGCACAATGCTACATCCAGATGAAAAGTCTCCACTTGTGACATCTCGACATGACATCTTTGAACACAACATAAACGGTGGTCTATAAAAAAATCCCAGTAGTGCCCTCTTCTCCAGTGTGCACTTGATTATCGAGTGCTCTGGAAAACGCATGTGGCGTGAAGGTCTGGACAGGAACACAGCCTCTTTCTCTTTAGCAAGTTTTTCACTGCATGTTCCATCAACCTGCGACTACAGACGTTCAAGGTACATTTCATGTTTCATTTTTGTAGTAAAATCGACAAAAAAGAGTAAAAAGAGTGTCGACAGAAACCCCACAAGGTCAAATAATGACCTTTCTACAGGCTCTCAATGTTTCTCTTAGAAGGAAAGCCGTGTCTGCCTCTTTTTATCCACGTTTGCTAGCTAGAGATGTGGTTGGTTGTTTAGCCAGTTAGCTTTACTCGACGTTTCCCCAGAAATACTAGTAGTTAAACGTTCGTTTGACAGGAAACATTTATATTAGTAACCAATACTTTATACATGTTCTAATTAAAAATGTTAAAATTGCTGGCTTGATTTGAAATTAATGATATTAGTTTGCGCACGGGAACATAGCTTTAACGGCTCTGGCACATGGCACGTGTAATTAGACTGAAGACTGTTCGCGTCTTTTTGATCAGTTAAGTTTAATGAAGTAGAAATGTGGAAAAATAAGTGTTCACAATCGATACGCAATTTAAATATTATGCCTTTTAACGATTCTCCGTTCAAAAATCGAAGAAAACATGAGTATCATACTTTTGGGGTTTCAGAGCTGCGAAGCACGGACATGATGATGAATCGCGCCTTTCCACCCTCGCTGGTCAGGCCGAATCTTCCACTCAGAAGACCTGCCACAAGCCCTGGTTTGGCGACCATAAGGCAACTGAGCCCGGTGTCAAATGATTTAGAACCCTCTTTACCCCAAGAAGAGCCTCGGACAAACGACAGTCTAGATGGTATGCTGCAAAAAATGATTAATCCTTTATCTCTAAATAAAGTTCGCCACAAATGTTTTATTAACATTTTCACGTTGATTTAGTTTTTACAGCTGAGGCCAACGAGAAGGATACGGTGGCAGTGAAGGTCAATGGTGCTGTATGTATATTTATTAGTTTTCATATAGAGTTAGTATCTTGGTTGTTTTCATAACGCAACAAATTAACCTAATATAAATGATTGCATTAGACTTTTTGCAACCAGATGTTTTTTCTTTATTAGAGTGGATCCTTAGTTGCCCCAGTGATTGTGAAGCTGTGTAATTACTGCAGTCAGCAAGGTTTGCATTTATTTGGTGCATTTGAATGGTAAATGGTTAAATGGCGGAGTATACTGTACATTCCCAATTGTTACTAAGCTGACATGTTTCACGGTTTAGGTAATCTTAAGTGTACACGCTGCAAAAAGACATGTTACTGCTCTGCAGCATGTCAGTCAGAGGATTGGAAGGCCCATCGCCACATATGTAAACCATGTCCACCAGAGAACAGTTCAAGGTACTAGGCTGAATATTGGCATAGGATAGTACATGACCATTTTAATTTTTTTGCTTATATAATTTGTTTGACTTTTAACCAGTGAAAAATCAAAAGAATGCCTGAACACACCTTGGAGAAGTGGACCTAGCGTCTTTGAAGACAAGGTATCGCACTTTGAGTGTTGTTTCTGTACATTTTTACTTGCATATGAAGGTCAGCTACACAGTGTTTATTCTTGCATTGACTATGCAATGCTTTATAACTGGTTTTCCTCCCAGGTGAACAAGCCAAAAAGAGTTTTCCTGTGTGATTTACGAAATAATAGTATATCTAAAGGAGATGAGCTACAGGTATATTTGAGTATTTCTTTTCTTTATTGGTTTCAAAACTAAGTATTTTCTTTATTTTAAATTAATTCTGTAACTTTTAAAGGGGGTTGTGGTGGAACTCAGAAATCCTGGAAAGTTCTTCATCCACATTCAGTCAGTGGAGAATACAGAAACCCTGAGCGCCATCACTTTGGACTTGCAGAAGATGTATAGTAGCTCAAATCCAATGGAGTACAAACCTCATGTTGAGGAAGTCTGTGCAGTCAAATTTTCCCTTGATCAGGTATCTCATGTCATTGAATCTTAACAGATTTCATAGAGACGGTTTGTAGCCAGAAGGGAAGTAACAACAGTATATTTATACTGTATAAGCATTCTATCTTAAATTTGCTTCACATGTTTTGTTTTAACCTATGTTATTTTTTTTATTTCACTACAGAATTGGTACAGAGGTAAAGTTGAGTCTGTTGATTTGGAACACAGCATTGCAAAAATACTCTACATAGACTTTGGAAACGAGGAAGATGTCACATTTGGCAACATTCGTGCTTTAGCAGAGAGCATTGATCCTGCACCACCATGTGTATGTTGTTTTTTCTCTACTTGGTAGAATTTCAATAGAATGTCTTTTTTATAACTTGTCAAGTTGCTAAATATTGTTTATTGAACTTGGCAGGCCTTACAGTGTTGTGTTGCTGGGGTGAAGGCGGTGACCAGCATTTGGACAGGCGAATGCTCTTTTGTTCTGAGACAGCTGGTTGCAGGAAAAAATATAACTTTCATTGTGAAGGACACCATGGACGGTGGCAAAATCTTTGCTGTTGATGCACCTCTGTCAACACTTGGTAGAACATAACGATTTGAATTATTTATGATGCAGCATAAATAGTACTGTTTATATAGATTTATTTTTAATTTTAATTTTTATTTTAAACAGGTAAAAACCTGAGTAGTTACCTAATTGACCAGGGCTATGCTATTGAAGAGGGGCCTACTAAACCAAATACTGAGCAAGATATCAGTGAGTTGCTTGAGCATAAGTGTTAAATGCTTTGTTATTGTTTCATAATCCAATAACCGCTCAGCCCTGTTTTTATTGTTTTTGTGAAGACTCTTTAATGATTGCATCATTTGAGAACTTCAAGCGCTTGTCTTTTGGGAAGAATGAGAACATTGAGGCTCAGCCGCCAGAACCTCTGACCCAAGGAGTGGGAGACATTTTCACAGCCATAGTCACCCACCTTCAGTCACCTTCAGTGATCATCTGCCAAAAGCTAGAAAATGCCAGTAAGTCCTCTGTTTTCCAGCCGACATGCAGGGGAAATTAAATATCCTTGCCAACCTTAAGTTATACAGTATGACACAGAACCTCTTTCAGCTCCTAGAGACTGTAGCAATAGTTTAATGTTAGTATTGATATCTGGCTGTACTCTTGCCACCACTAGAGTTAATACAATGGTGTGAATGTGTTTGCCCCCTTCCTGATTTGTTTTTTTTCCTCATGTTTGTCACACTTAAATGTTTTAGATCATCAGACAAATTTACATATTAATCAAAGTCAACATAAGTGTAAACAATGTGATTTGTAAGTGAAGGATCTTATTAAGGGAGAGAAAGATCTAAACTTACAACAAAAATCTAAAGAACAGTTAAGGTCAGTATTCAAGACTCCACCATAAGAAAGAGACTGGGGGAAAAAAAGGCCTGCATGGCAGAGTGCCAAGACAAAAACTGCTGAGCAAAAAACAAAACATCTCAATTTTGCCAGAAAACATCTTGATGGTCCCCCAATACTTTTGAGACAAAAGTTGAATGGGGTGTCCCGTTATATCTGGCGTAGACGTAACAGCAGTTCAGAAAAATGCTCTGTTTTGCTGCATCAGGACCCGGAAGACTTGCTGTGATAAAGGGAATTCTGCTGTCTACCAAAAACTCCTGAAGGAGAATGTCCAGCCATCTGCTCGTGTCCTCAAGCTGAACCTGGGTTCTGCAGCAGGACAATGATATTTAAAATACACCAGCAAGTCCACCTCTGATGGGATGAAGAAAAACAAAAAGAAGACTTTGGAATGGCTTAGTCAACATCCTGAGCTGAATCCTATTGAGATGCTGTGGCATGACCTTAAAAAGGCAATTCATGCTTGAAAATCCTTCAATGTGGCTGAACTAAAACAATTCTGCAAAGTTGAGTGGGCCACAATTCCTTTGTTTAGGGGGTAATTACTTTGTCTCAAAGGGCCATGTAGGTTTTTTTCCACCCTTAATAATAAAATCCTTAATTTAAAAAACGCATTTTGTGTTTACTTGTGTTGTCTTTGATTTATTTTTTTTTATGGAAGAACATGGAAAAAAAAGAAATCAGGAAGGGGGCAAACACTATCACACCACTGTATATAGTATGTCATTATATAAAAGTGTTACATGTTATTTAGTGGTACTGTAGCGTTAGTTTTGGTAACTTGCATTCCTGTTGCAGGTACTATCCAGCAGTTACAGCTGAGTCTAAGAGAACATTGTACTAGGACTCCAGCTAGTGAAAACTTTAGGCCTGCTCCAGGAACTGTCTGCTGTGCCCTCTTTTCAGGTGAGATGTGTTTCTCTTTCAGGTAGTAATGTTGTAGCACTTACATACACTATTGTAGCACCTGCACTGTTTTTATGGCTAAGAAGATTCAAGTTGAACTCCCTGTAACTCGCACATCAGTATTATCATGTCTGAATTTATGCTTGATTTTTCCTGTACCTGGAAGTCGCTTTCAACAAAAGCGTCAGCCAAATGAATAAATGTAAATGTAATGTAAATAAGATGTGACCAAACCAGCATCCAGTATCCTTGTTGTGTGTGTGCATAGGTACAGGCACATTTTCAGAGCATTGGAGTTGTTTTACCAGATAGATGTGTTAATATAAATGGTGTTCAGTTGCATGATAACCTATTTCCCTGTTTACACTACAGAGGACAACCAGTGGTATAGGGTCAAAGTTCTGGGATATTCATCTGAGGAAAAAGTTTGTGTGGGCTACATAGACTTTGGGAATTCTGAAGAAGTGAAACTGAGTCATTTGCGAACCATCAGTGTGGAACTGTTAACATTGGCTGCTCAAGCAATTCCTTGTACCCTAGCAGGTAAACAGCATTGTGCTTTATTAACAGCCGGCAACATGCATGAACGACCAGCACACACACAGTTAATACAAGTCTCTCATGGCAGTTTTCATTTATCTGTTACAGGAATAAAGCCTACCTCAGACACGTGGTCAGAGGAAGTGACTCTGATGCTTAAACGGTTGGTTTGTAACCGTTTCATCCAAGTAGAAATTCTTGGAAGGCAAGATGCAATGGCATTGGTCTCTATAGTTGATGAGTCGAGTGATCCCCAGACTAATGTTGCTGAGGTACTGGTGACTACAGGCTATGCTGCTTTTGAAAAAGAGACAGCAAAGCATATAGCTAAAGAAGTTGTCTTGGAAAATCCTGGTATGTCTAATGTTTTGTATTTCTTTTATAATAGAAATAATACTTCTTTATAATAGAATAAACTCTCCTATTGTTGCATACTGATTTGTGAATGTTCATGTGGGTGAATACACTAGCTGCAGACAAGTTGGAGTGGTCTTGTGCTGAGCTTCCCTTTGATGGCCAGGTGGTGGTGCTAGTGATCAGTGTACTTGAAAATCCTGGCGAATTTTACTGCTATAATTATAAAGAAAAAGGTATGGTTGTTTCTTTGTTCTGTCTTAACCAAAACATATAATGCATGAGTTATTTTGTAATTTTATGTTATGAGGATATTATAAATTATATAGATAACCTTATTTACAATGTGGGTGACAGGCATGCAGATTTTAGAAGAGTTGTCCTCTGCACTTATGAAGCACTGTAAGACTGACAAGACCCCTTTCAGCCCTATTGTAGGAGAACCCTGCTGTGCTCTCTTTAGTGGTCAGTCATTACCCTTGTGGCTTTGCTATTTCTACCTCTGTTCATGTTTAAATGGTGTGAATTTGATTTTGTTTGAATGTTTAATTTTAACTTTGTATTAAAGTTTTCTTTCTTGTGTGTAGGAGATTGCTGTTGGTATAGGGGCATAGTGCAGAGTGTGGAGGATAATGGAAAGGCTAGAGTGTACTTTGCCGATTATGGGAACACTTGTGAAGTAGAGGTGACTCATCTTAGAGCTATCAATCCTGTCCTACTTAAACACCCTTTCCAGGCCATACGCTGCTGTCTTGCAGGTATGTATTTGAACTGTGTTTATGCACTTACTTGATCAGTTTTTATCATGCATTCTGCCAAGCATATAAATCCTTTTAATCATTTATTAAGTTTCTGTGTTACCTCACCCATTTGTGAATAATCTGTCTATAGGTGTTGAGCCAGTGGGAGGCCATTGGAAACAGACCACAGTGCAGCGGTTCCGGGCTTTGTGTGTGGGAAATCGGCTCAGCGGCAAAGTGCTGTCCATCACTGAGAGAGGATATGGTGTAGAGTTGAAATACAATGGCCAAGACATTGCTTCTGTGCTTGTCTCAGAACAGCTTGTGAAACGTTCAGGACAGGAAAACGGACCTGCTCCTCAAGAAAACCAAATGAAAAATTTGAAAGATGCATCTCCTATACAAATGCCCATGCTGACTGAGAGACCTTCAAACACGGAGCAGCCAGTGAAAGTTACAAGACAAGGAGCTGTCCCAACGCAGTCAAGTCTTTCAAGTGATTGATGTTATTTGAGTTATTTAGTTCCCAAATTTCAGTCCTGATATTCTGTGTTTTTATGATGTGTTCTACACAGTTGAAGTTTTCTGTGAATTGTATAGTTAGTTGTGGGTCTTTCACAATAGATGTTAGAAATCTGTAAACATTTTTTTAAATTAGCTATAGAAGCAGTTAGTGTTTCCGAATTGATCTTTGTGTTAATTTTGTTTGGTGTGATTTTTCCACCCATTCAGATGCTTCCTTTCCTTTGAATTGGAAGACCGTGGAATTACCTTGTGGAGAGACGTTTCAACCCCAGATAGCAGCTGTGATCAGCCCCAGTCTGTTCTATGTGTTGAATCGTAAACCGAGTGAGAGAGAGCTTTTATTTAAATACCAATTCAAATATGATTTCAAGCTTGATATTACATTTTTTCAATGGTTTTTAAAGCTCATGATATATTGGCATCTTCATACCTTTCAGTGTCTGGTTAAATATATTTCTAAATGTACTTTACGATCAGCAAATGCTGCTTTAGTAAATGTTTCTAAAACAAAGCATAAAACAAAGATGCTTTCAGTTTTTATGCCCCGAAATATTAAGTTTATTAATAGTAAAAAGCTATTTAAAACATTATTTAGCCTAGCTTTCTGGTAATTTAAGTATATTTTTTACATTTTTTTGTATTATCATTTTGGTTTTTGTTTTATTTTTAAGATTGTATTTTTGTTGTTCATTTCTGCTTATTTAAAAATTTGTTTCTTGTTTTTACTGACTTTTTCTCTTTATGTATGTAAATCACTTTTAGCTCAGTTGAAATGTATGAAAGGTACTATTTTTTTGTTTTCTTTGATCCTGTGGGCCTGCTTTCGGCTTACCATACCAGGCAAATACCATGGTCTTCATTTATTATTTTTATTAAAAAAATTTGTTTTTTTGTTAAAGGAGTTTCACAACACATTTCATGGTGACACATGCTGGAAATATGCATTTTTTTTTCTTACACTAATCTCCAGTTTTGTTTCATTGCATTCTTGTAGTGAACATGGATGTATTGCAAGCGGTCATGACTGATGTGATGAAATACTGCAGCAGACAAGCTCTAACCAATAAGAGTATTCCTTTGCCCGGAGCAGCTTGCTGTGCCCAATTCTCAGGTAACTAGTACAACATAATATTCTGCCTTAATCATAGTGGAAACCGTCAACAGCAGGACACTGAGTCTTATCAGGAATCTTGTATGTCAGGGTTATCTAAGCTTTAGATGATTTGGGTTCTGCAAAAGCATTACTCAGTGGGGACAATTGTCTGTGTGGTGTGGAAAAAAGAATTCTGTAAGAAATGAAAGATTTTCTATTGAAACTCTATGACTGGTGAGCACATGATTGCCAGAAAAGATGTTATTTTTCAAATTGAATTGGTGCAATTCCAGTGTTGGTCAATATTTCCATGTCCCAGAATAATAACATACTTCTAGTGTGTGACTGCTCTTAAATCATAGTGACAATTAAGTAATTCTAGAAAGCATTTAGTGGAGAAGGATTCTTCTATGTTCATTGTTTGTCTTTATGCAGATGTATTGAGCTTCTCTAACTTGGTTAGAGTAATCATTGGGTTTACAGTTAAAACACTTCACAAACATGTTCTGAATTTTTCCTTATCCAGGTGATAAGAATTGGTATAGAGCTGTGGTACTGGATGCAGCAAGCACACATGCAAACGTGCTTTATGCAGATTATGGAAATTGTGAGAGGGTTCCACTCTCTAGTATCCTTCCGATCCCTGAAGAACTTCTGCAGCCTTCATTTCAGATAGCCAGGTGTGCTCTTTCAGGTGAGAATAGTAATGGAATACCATTGGTTTATTTTATGTATAGGAAGCTCAGTGGGATCTGAACAGCAGTTATTTAGAGCAAATTGTTAAGAATTAATGGATTTTGTCTTAAATTGTAGGTAAAGAGCACTTCCCGACTGTGTGGCCTCCTGAGGTCCTGGAACTCTTTGGGGCTCAGTTGAGTGGCAAGGTACTGACCTCTGTGCAAAGATTTGATGGTTCCTTCAACCTGCTGATGTTTACCCAGCCCTTGGACCAGGGAGGAAGCAGCATTAATTCCATTATCTTGGGAGCGCTTCATAAGGTTCCAGCAAAGGCTTGCACAGAAGAGCTGACCCTGGAGACCAAGGCCTGCAACCAGGGAGGGCCTCAGGATGGCAGTGCATCCATAACAATGGGACATACTTCTACAAAGACTGAGAAGCCCAAACCTGGAAAACTAGATATGGGTATATATCCATGAGTCAAAGCAGAACAGAGAAGAATTTATTTTAGGGTTTGAAATGTTTCAATTAATCTGATTAATAAACTCGATTGTTTTTTAGTTTAGCCTTAAATTTAAGTAATAGTACATAAAAAGGAAAATAATGACAGCAGGGGGTTCACATGCTTGATGGTAAATCACTGCACATACTTAGGCTTTAACACCATGTGTAAATACAAATCTGCTCCTTGTTTTGATTAAACTCTATGGAAAGATTCCATTAATCGTTTGTGGGGCTTTCTATTGTGATGACTTCCTGTGGTAAGTGGTGGTTTTAAGTGTTTACAATAAGAACAAGAATGTGTATCGGGTGCTTGTGTAGCCCAGTGCTGTCAGTGAAATATCTGGTATTTGAATTATTTGGCCTCAGTCAGCTGACCATACTGAGTGTACTGTAGAAGTGAAAATGAGTTTGAGATTAATGAAAAGCTGTGATGTAATCTGCTATAGAAATGTGTGCTACAGAGTTTAATTGCACAGGTGTTATCCCACCTGGAATACTGGTCAGTGGCCCAAAGCCGTTATTTAACAGGGAACTATGTTGAAATATGTAGCGTAACAGTCTTAACATTTTTTTAACATTTGATTTTAGAAAAAACGAGCGTGATGACCAGTGTGGAAAATAAGGAGCTACAGGCCATTTCAGGTTCAAAGGGCATCAGCAGTGGTAGGTATCTGTTACACTACAGAATTCTGTTGAAGTTGTTAACTTGGGACTATTGCTCAAGAACTTTCCAACTTTGTACAAGAAATTCTATTGACATGTAGTCAATAAGATGCATTGAGTTTAGCTGTGGTCAAGGAGTTTAGCCGTAAACAATTGTAGATGGGCTGTCTGCTGGAATGATTTTGCAACTTTGCTTCATATTTGTTTCCAGATTTAGTTTCTTCATGCTGCTGTGATGTCCTTAAGCAAAAGGTGAAACATTATTTTTTCCTTCTTGATTTGGGTGGTTTTTTTTGTTTGTTTGTTTTTACAGCCCTGTTTTTTCTCTTACAACCCTTAGATGGATCGAATTGAGGAGCTGATTCTGCTCGTCTTAAAGCATACTGAAGGAAACCAAAAGTGATTTTTTTTCCCAAGGTGTTACTGTTCATGTTTAATTAAAAAAACATGTTTGTATTGTTAATGTTACATGCAGGCCAAATTTCCATATTGAATGGCAATGACACGAGTTTTTACTGTAAATGCAGTAGACATTTATATTTGTTTTTCCAGGTGTCACTGGATCGTTACTGTTCATGTTTAATTTTTTTAAAAAATCATGTTTGTATTGTTAGTTATATGCAGGCCAAATTTCCATATTGAATGGCAATGACGGTTGAGTTTATTTTACTGTATATGCAGTAGATGTTTTTATTTCATGAACCAAAATTGCCCTTTTTTATTTTGGTTGCAGTTTTAATTCAAGTTCTTTGTTTTGCTCAATTTGTATTTTGACTTTGTAAATGGATATGCAACATTTTGGATTTATGTTTTTCAGGGCTTTTGAATACAAAAATGTTCTTTTAATTTTTATAATACAGTATGTAAAAATTTAACTCCACGAATTTGTTCATTTGTGCACTAACGCCTCTTTAGCATTTAGCTCTGAAGTCCACATTAAAGCCCGTTGGTTCCTGTCCTCCTCGTTTGTGTTCCGTTCTTGTGGCCGAACTGAGAGTCGTGTGAGAGGAGTTAGTGGAGCGGATAATGAGTGTTAGTGGGAGGCAGCGGTAGCGTGCAGCTCAGGCTGATTGTGTATGAGGGACAATGAAGAACAGCCAATCAAAGGCCTGAAAATTCTGAAGCAGGAGAGAAGGATAATTAAAATGATTTGACATTATGGGTACAAAAACCATCCAAGGAAAAATATTATCTAGCGCACACTTGTTTTTACAGCTTATTTACAGGAATTCCTCTGTCTAGATGAGCCTGTCTCTTCTTTGGGCGCTTAAAGCTGTTTTTGAGGGTTGGATTTGTTTCAATTCCCAGCAGCTTAATTTTCTGTGGGAAAAGAAATGACCTGGGACGTTTACAGAAGGGGTTAGTCCAGTTAAGTCTCAGTGGAGTGACTAAACCGTGCTGGGGGGATGAGCTGAGGGTGGAGGGCGAGGTGGGATGAGCTGTGGCGGTTTTAGTGTCTTGTAGTCGGTGGGTGTGTTGCTGCCCTCTGCTGCTCCAAACAACCTGCTGCTTCCACGGAGGAGATCCCGCACAGGAATCCGGTAAGAAGTCCTGCTATCGCTGCGTTCTTCCCTTTCTGCCGGTGTAGTGATCTCATTGTTCTAGTTTCCAGACGAACTTGCTCGTGTAGCTTTGCAGTGTTGAGCTCTCAGGGCTCAGAAACCTGCTGTAGACATAACAGGGAACTGGGAGGCACATTAGGTGTTTCAGCTTTGTTCAAATCAGTGTTTGGTTTTTTAGATGCATTTTGACATTGATGGTCAGAAACTAACACCTTCCTGCTTTAATCCTGAGTGAAAGTTTAGCTTTCTATGCTCAGGTCATGCCTGAGAGAACTATCTTCCATTGCTTAATAAGGACTTCTCAAGATAAAGCCCTATAGGTCAATACAGCCCCTTTATCCCCCTTTTTTCTCACCACTCTAGTCCTTTTATACTTGTTTTTAAGCTAAGTCTTCTATGCTTTAACCCATCATATCAGAACTGTCAGTTAAAAGCTTCTGGTAAGTGAGGGAGTGAGAATTTGTTCCCATTAATACTGGGGCTAGAGGTTAGTGTAACTGTCTGAAGTGGTTCCAAGGGCTTTCCTTTCTAATCATGTCTCTTCTGCGCAGGCAGCTCCTGACAGCTCACATTTTCACACCAAATGAGAAACAGTATTGGCTGGATTTTTATAAGCTGTTTGATTTTTCATTTAACTTGAACAAAAGCAGCCCTGCTCTCCATGAAAGGCACTCTCACCAGTTCCCAGTGATTTTCAATCAATTATGCTATTTTTGGTGTTTAGGTTACACATTTGTCTAAAGTACCTTTACAGTTCTCGTGTGTGATTTTAGATTCTCTATTCATGTTTGACTGTCAAATTGACAGACCTTGCTTTGGGTGTCAATATATTGAGCTGATCTTTTATACCATCAGCTCATTGTTAATGGGGAGAAATGAAAATACACGAAACACACACCTAAAGGAAAGCCTAGCTTCAGGCAAGAATTTAAGAAATCCATAGGAAACAAGAGCAAGGATGAAAGCGCCCCCACCACCCCCTCCATTCGTCTCACAGGGCTCAAGTAGCTATAATGTGGATCTCTGATGCTTATCATGGAGCGGCTCCATCCAGGTTTCACACCGGTGGTCCTGTGCTTAGACTTCTGATACAATCAGTCAGACCACGTTCTCTAAGAGAACTATTGCTGCTTGTTTCCAGACATCTATTCATGGGCAGGAAATACTCCTCCTATTATCCTTCACATCACAAGCCCAGCTCTTTCAAATCCCTCATTCAGAAATCCAGTCAGTGTCTTTCCCTCAGCTAGCGCTTCACTTCAGCAGTATGGGTCATAAGCCATCCATTCATCATCCTGCCTGAGCTGATTTTATGAGGAATGTTAGAAAAACACTATAAAATGTGTCTGATGTTGAAGATATGTATGAGAGCATATTTCACATCCTGTAGATAAATTGCCTATGAGAGGAAACCTATATTTAAAGGCCTCTGTGGTTCAGGATCTTCTCCACAATCATGTGTCGAATCCCTAAACTGATACTGCCACTGCTTTTTCAACTCCTTCATATTTTTAGAATCTTACCATTTCAATGCCCCAACCTAGACATAACACTAATTTCCCCACAGCGTATGTTCTTCTTTTATCAATGTGTTGTTTAAACTCTACATCAAAAGCACACTACATGGTTTCATGATTGCTATCTTTAGCCAAGTACCATTTTTAAAGAGAGAGGAAGGAAAACTGCAGTGTGCTTTTTATGCCCTTAGAGACTAAATACAGGTGAGCTGATAACATGGTGTAAAGCACATTGTCCTAGAGTGACGGTGAGTGTGATTCCTTTTTCCCGCTTTGATAAGATCTGTAGAAAGACATTTTTACACTGAGTTCAGTACGTAATTTGTAAAGCCAGTAAGTGAATTAAACTAAGTTTGTGGTTATTGCATAATTCATTGTGGTTAGTGTAATGGTTTACCACTTAGGATCACAGCAGCATATATACATACATGTAAGAGCACTGCAACAGCATAACAGAGCCGAGATTTAATGCTTTTAGAATAGTCACACTCTGAGCTTAAGAATAAAACAAGTGAGGAGATGAGAACCAGTCACCTCAGGCAACCTGTGTTCCCCTTCAGTGAGCTGATGCAATGAACTGGTGTTTAGTTTGATTCACAACTTAGGCCTGAAGACATGCACTTTTGACCCAGAACTGTAAGAGTGAGACTAGAGTCAGAGGAGCGTCTGGGGGTGTGTAAGGCTGAGTCCTGTCATGCTTCTTCTCTTTCCTTAAAAGCAGACACGAGTAAATGATTAGTCCACTCTGGTGACAATATGGCTGAGCTGAGCTTATCTACTCCCCACCTGGGATTTACATGATGCTGTTTTGTTTTTTCTTAAAATCCTGCCTTTCTATTAACACTCTATATCTCTATCTCTATATCTATTCAATGGTGTTGTCTTGCTATGTACATAGGAGACGATGCCTGAAAAGATATCTTCATGACAAAGTTTTCACCAACACTTCTTAACCTGCTTATTATTTATTTAATGAATAACATCTAAATGAAGAAAAAACTTTGATCACTCAACCAAGAAATTGAATCTTTCTGTTACTACCTGGGGAAAAACACCCACTTGGCTCTAGATATGTGATTTTTTTCCCCACCAAACGTATATACTCACAGACTCACAGCGTAAGCATTTTCTCTTAGAGAGTAGATGGGCCTTAGTGGTTACACTAAAGAACATGATTAATATAGATTAGCCTTTTATCCACATAATCAATACATGCACTATTATTAGTATAATCAGTAATGAAAGCTGCAAAATATACTGGATTTATTACCAGGTTAAAATGCCCAAATGGACTATTGTTAGCATGGCCTGTACCCAATCCAGCCCTGTTTCTCTAGTTAGCTGCTAAGTGCCACCAGCTTATTGTCCATGTGGTTAAATTCCTAAAAGGGTTTTCCTCCCACTCTTCTTTGGCCCTTCATAGTCATTCACAGCTGCTCTAGTCCTCATTTGTGCTCCTTGGGCTTTTTTAATGGTCACCACTTCAAATCTGCCCCCTCAAAGATTGGGTGGATCCTAAAAGAATCTTGCCTCCACATTGAGTCTTATGTCTGATCCTCATTTTAGGGCACCAGAAATGTTCTCCAGCAGCCAGATACAGCTCCTCCTAGTCATCCTTCTCACTCAAGGTAAGAAAGTGCAACCTGTGTGAGTTTCACATAAAAATCCATCTTCTCTTGGACGACTGAACTATAGTGCTTTTAGTCAGGCTGAAAAAAGGAAGATAACACACGGCTATGTTGTTTATAATGATGATGAACTATGTAATGTGAGTCTTAATGCATTGTATGTCTAGAACCTGGTGCTCATACTTGTTGAGTGTATCACTGTGGTTAAGTTTGGCGGATGAGTTTGAGAAGTATGCATCCTATTATTTCCCTGTCTCCATCTGGTTTTTAGAGTTGTGCAATTGAATTTTATTGGCTAACCACAGTAATACACTTACAGCATTAGCATTTGCCCCTTGGGAATGGTGGTGTCTCTAGGCTAAAGCACTCAACTGGTTTATGTATGTATTTAATATATGCAAAGAAAGTTATACTTCAACAAGCAACAAGTTGTAGTGTTTCTGAGCCCTCCTTTCTGTTGACTATTTGCACATGGTGGTCTCCAGTTTACAAGTCTATATATGCTCGGTTGGTGTTCGCTTTGCCATAGTATCTTTTAACCTCCTGACTGCTGAGGCGTGACACACGTGGGGATACTGAATTAAGATGTTAGGCTCCTGTTTCCTCTACATGCATGGGGCACATGCCATAAATCCAATGAAGAGAGCAGCTGAGAAGCAGAACCTCTTCACACAGTTCAAGAGGGATTATGGAAATGCCTTTTGGTTTAGGATTTACAAGTTTCCTGCAGGTTGCAGTCATGGCCTCAATGCATTTCTACTCATTCAGACCCATCATTCACTACGATTGGATTTGAAGGTGTAAAAGGTCTATGCAGCACAGTAAAGAGATGACTAGAAACATAATTCTTTAAGTGTTTTTGATCCTTTTGACACACCTTCATGCACTACACCCCTGTGTTCTCTATATGATGGCATTTATCTAGAGTTCTGTTTGAAGTTTCAAGTGGAAAAGCCCTAGCTATAGTACTAAGCTAAGGTACTTTAGGGTAATTGTAAATCTCAGCACTGCTAAGAAAAGTGATTTAGAGTTTTAGAGTATTTTACGGGATTTTTATGTGAATTATGTAAAGTACAGTTCCTGGATGAACAGAGTTTACGGAGGGGATTCATTGACAGACAGAAGTAGATGTTTTATGAAGATATCACTGAAGATAGATCATCTTGCCATCTGTTTAAGCTGATTTGTGTAGATGGGGATTTTGTTTGGATCATATTTAAATACTCTCATGAGGTTGTCAGGGGCAGTACCACAAGGAGTTCCAGGAATGACATGATAAAAAAAATATTAGGCTGCAATATTGTTTCCCTCCACATAAATGGGATTAAAGCCATTCAAGAGCAGCTTTTATGACCTCATAATTTGCCCTGTGGGGGGTTTGTGCCCTTTACACCCTCAGGAGCTTCTGCAGGTTTCTCATGTTGGGGCCTATCACCATGGAGAGCCTGCTGGTCTTCTCTGCAGCAGAGGCATTCGGTCATATTCTTCCACACATATACACACATCTATAATTATATGTATGCTATATATATATATATATATATATACACAATATATATATAAAAACCCAAACCCGGCTTCAAGTTTTATAAGAAAGTATTCCTGAGCAAGTGTGTGTGTGTTGAGGTGTGTTTCAAGATTTAAAATAAAATCTAGAGCTCTCAGTATGAGATGTCTGACTCACTTTGAGAGGTCATACGAAGTCATGGCTGTCCACTCTTAGCAGTTCACATGACCCTCATCCACTCTATCAACCATTGTGTGTGTGTATGTGTGTGTGGGACGACATCACACCAGGCTGTGCTCACTCAAGCAATAAGAAAGCATCCCCATTGGAGATGAAGGTGACTGATTTCTGCACGTTCAGTGGGCGTTGTTGGAATGCCAATGGCTCTCAATTATGCCTCTAAAAAGACTGAGCACCAGGAGTTCTACACAGGGAGAGAGAGTTCCACACAGAGCCGCGCCTGAGGCCAGGGTCAACTCAGCTGCCCTGAAATAGCGCTTAAATAAGAGGGCTGTCATTTTGCACATGTTCTCTGTCAACGACTTTGCTGTTTGCAGAATAATATGCATGTTCTTTATCTTTAATAGACTCATTATGTCATGTAGTAATGAGCACATTATTGTTTTGTGCCCTCATATCGAAGTCCTTAATTAGGAGACCTTTATAAACTGTGTTCAGGTAGTCATTCTGTCTTCTGTTTTGTTTTCTAGTGGATTGTGGATTTGGTGTGCAAGAAATCCAGACTGATCATGAAACCATCCTGAAGATCAACGCTGCAGGCGAAGGTGAGTCTGTGCTGCTTAACATTTAAAAAATCATTACAATATCACTGAACTCTGGCATTGTTGTAGTGTAGCGAAAGGGAAGCAAATATTTATGTGCAATTTTTTTAAAAACACTTGAAATTTCCTTTGCACAGTTTAATTCAAATGGTGTCTGTGTGGATTTTGTACTAAAAATAATTGCAAGGCAATAACTTCAGTATAAATGATCAGGGCCAGGATGCATGGATGGATATATAAATGTTATATATAAAAGTTTTTTCAAACGAATTCAGGTTTTTGCACATTAGTTTCCATAATGGACTGTGGTGTACTCCCTAGTCCATGCAGTCTGTTTATGGAAACTGAGCTTTTAAACAAATGAATATACATACAGTGGGTATGGAAAGTATTTAGACCCCCTTAAAATTTTCAGAAAAACACAGAATTGTTGACATTTTTGCAGATTTATTAAAAAAGAAAAACTGAAATATCACATGGTCCTAAGTA
>JBBIGC010147512.1:0-18942 GCA_037576955.1 Lepidarchus adonis | reverse complement strand
ATATCAAAGGGAACTTTTACTTATTTCATTAAAATTCAGAGCAAATAGGAAAAGCACTCATGTAAATAACAATATCCTTAACTTATTGTGAATAGTGTAATTTGACCCCTGGAGCCTTTGCACCTCTATACCAGTGGCATTATACTGTAGTTGATCATAAACATTTAAATGGACAAAATTGCAATTTACCAATATCAGGCCACAACACAAGAACTACGCTGCCGAATTTAAGCTCCAGTTTGTTGTCTTTGCAAAGTAACAGCTGCAAAATCAGAGACGAACGTGTGTCCAACATCAGCGACAGCAAAGCAGCACAGGTCACAACTGATGATGTTTGCAGATCTGATTTTGAAGGATTTGAGGAATTTAAGTCTAAAAATTTTAGCATTTCAGTGTTGCTAATTTATACTGAAGAATGTACATGTAGACGGATGATTGACAGCGCTGTACTGCAGTACCTCCACCCTTCAGTCATTCAAACGAAAACTCATCTTATCCAGCCGACAATAAACGTTTGTTTCTTTTATTTCTGTTACAATAGCAATAGCAGTAGCAGTAGCAATAGCAGTTACAATAGCAGTTACAATAGCAATAGCAGTAGCAGTAGCAATAGCAGTTACAATAGCAGTTACAATAGCAATAGCAGTAGCAATAGCTGTTACAATAGCAGTAGCAGTAGCAGTAGAAATAGTAGTTAAAATAGCAGTCACAATAGCAGTAGCAATAGAAATAGTAGTTAAAATAGCAGTCACAATAGCAGTAGCAGTAGCAATAGTAGTTAAAATAGCAGTCACAATAGCAGTAACAGTTGCAATAGAAATAGTAGTTAAAATAGCAGTCACAATAGCAGTAGCAGTAGCAATAGTAGTTAAAATAGCAGTAGCAATAGCAATAGCAGTAACAGTAGCAACTGTTACAAATGATTGACACCGCTGTACTGCAGTACCTCCACCCTTCAGTCGTTCAAACAAAAACTCATCTTTTCCAGCCACCAATAAACCTTTGTTCCTTTTATTTCTGTTAAATTGAGCTTTTTCCAGCTTGTATCCATCTGTCTTTGCTTTGCGTTGCTTTTCCAACTGTTCATTACTGCAGAAAACATTTCATTTAAATTCAACTAATCATTTAGTCTTTTTGTACTGAATTATATTTTTAGTGAATGTGTTTTCATGTTTTTAGATAAACCGCCCCATTTAAACAAGACTCACCTAACACCAGGTTTGTAAAATCAATGCATAAGTCGCTGCCTGTCGTTGGAGAATTACTGTATTTACCTTGGACCAGCTCCATGTACTTTAAGCTATAGGTTTGTAGCTGCTAGATCTAGAAATTGAGACTGTTTAATTTCCTTATGCTCATTGTTGTTTTCCGGTGTCGACCAGAGAAGGTTGGTTCACTTCCTGAGCCTAGGTTCCCCCCAAGGTTCTTCCTCCAGCTTTATGGAGTATTTCTTAGCCTCTGTTACCCTCGGCTAGTAGGGGTTTGGACCGGGATTCTGTAAAGTTGTTTTGTGACAAATAAAATTGACTCGACTTAATTCAGCACAGCCGAACACACATTCCCACAGTGCTCATCTAAACCTCCAAAAGAGTCGTACTAAGCTCGGTTTGACTCGATTTGGCCACAGATTTATCCACAACAGTTCTCCTCCGTTTCCTGATGCCTGCTCTGCTGAGCGATGCTGGTTAGGTATTGAGCAGAACGCAGCAGCAGATGGTGGGAAGGTAGGCTCCTGAGGTGCAAGGCTCCAGCTCAGAAACTCATGCCTCTGGCAATGACTCGCAGTTAATGGCCCAGTGATTAATTCCACATTTCCCCCCCACTCTCTTTCACTCTGGCTAAATGGCAGTGGCAGCTGGTGAGGCCAGAGGAGTCCATCTCTTCCTTTTGCTTTCTCAGAACTACCTTTGTCTATGTGTGTATGGAGGATGACTTGTAGCTGGCTCTGAAAACACTCGGCAGCTGGTGGAGGAAGGGGTCTGGTGGAGGAAAGAGTTTGGTGCAGGATGGGGTCTGGTGAATAAAGGGGTCTGGTGCAGGAAGGGGTCTGGTGCAGGAAGGGGTCTGGTGGAGGAAAGAGTTTGGTGCCGGATGGGGTCTGGTGAATAAAGGGGTCTGGTGCAGGAAGGGGTCTGGTGCAGGAAGGGGTCTGGTGCCGGAAGGGGTCTGGTGCCGAATGGGGTCTGGTGCAGGAAGGGGTCTGGTGCAGGAAGGGGTCTGATGCTGGGAGGGGTCTGATGCTGGGAGGGGTCTGGTGCAGGAAGCTATCTGGTGCAGGAAGGGAAAATCTAATAACTGGTTTGGGCCATGCAGAGGTATGCAGAGGTTGCACAGGTAGGCATGCTCACATTGTCATAAAATAAACACTGCACAATTTGAAAAGCAGACATTGTGGGTCTCAGTATGTACCAGGCGAGTAGCCCCCACCATGGAGGTATGCACTAATTGACTGAACCATTATACAGCTGTGATTAAGGTAATTAATCTGCTAATTATTCACAGCATCAGCTGCTGCTACTGCTACTGCTATTGTATCTACTATTGCTACTGCTATTGCTATTGTAACTGATATTGCTACTGCTATTGCTATTGTAACTGCTATTGCTACTGCTACTGCTATTGTAACTGCTATTGCTACTGCTACTGCTATTGTAATTGCCATTGCTACTGCTTTTGCTATTGCTACTGCTATTGTAATTGCCATTGCTACTGCTTTTGCTATTGCTACTGCTATTGTAATTGCCATTGCTACTGATTTTGCTATTGCTACTGCTATTGCTATTGCTATTTTAACTGCTATTGCTACGGCTACTGCCATTGCTATTGTAACTGCTATTGCTACTGCTACTGCTACATTGTTACAACCAAAAACACTCAACACCAAGGACTGACAACACAGACTAAGCAGAGACAAATGATGGGGGGCGGAGACAAGACTCACCACTTAACAGACAAACACATGACACAGACATATGACAGACCGAGACATGGGAATCGTGACATAAGCAGACATTCTAGAACCTACAAAGTAGACATTCTAGAACCTACAATGCAGACATTCTAGAACCTACAATGCAGACATTCTAAAACCTACTAAGCAGACACTTTAGAACCTACAAAGCAAACATTCTAAAACCTACTAAGCAGACATTCTAGAACCTACTAAGCAGACATTCTGGAACTTATAAAGCAGGCATTCTGGAGCATACAAAGCAGAGATTCTGGAACATACTAAGCAGACATTCTAAAACCTGTAAACCAGACATTCTGGAACCTACAAAGCCAATATTCTGAAGACCATGAAGGCAAAATGTTCTGGAACCATCTAAAAAAAATTTTTTAGAACCTGTAAAGGAAATATTATGAAACCAAATACATAGAACATAAAGACACGCAATAGATGTTCTAGATAATGAACTAATTCTCTTGCCAGTGGCTGGCCAAGTGATTTGCGTTTGAAAAGGTGTGATGCAGCCGTTAGTCAGTGTAATCTTCCTTACACCTGTTAGTTCCTCCACCTGTTTATTCCTTTAAGGCAAAAGGTGATGGCAGTAATAGCAGGCGTTGCCTTTTCCTGCTGACTGTAGTCTTTACTGATTTGGCTGAAGGGAAATGAGCTGAAAGTTGAGGAAGGCTGTTCTGTACTGTGCTTTAATTAGCATCCCTGAGCCAAGGCATCACCCGTGCTGTAGAAGTAGGCGAAAGTCTGCCTTTGCGTTGAGTGCTGAAAAGCACAAATTTGAAATATTAGCAGCCTTTATGTAGAGAAAGCCTAGCTGTGGCACTTGTTAAAGGGGTGGGCTCAAAAAGACACACTGAATCTGTGTAATAATAATATGCAGCTTCTGTAAGATTTTCTCACTTCCAGCGCTCAAAGTTTCTCTGGCGTTCCATGAGCTATCATCCATCATGCACTCCATGTAGAGAAGACTATTCATCAGTGTTATTGGTAAGTGCCAAGAGTTATTTGTCTTCTTCTTGGATCAGTCCCTATCCTCGCATCTTTACAAGCCTGAAAGTTTCATTGATTGCCGTTTCGCAAGCAGAGTGAAACGAGTTTTGGACAAGAGTCCTCTACATTACTTTAATATGTAACTACATTTAAATGACACAACAAGTCCCAGGACCCAGCGGCTTGGGCTGTAAAAGCATTAAAAGGCTTCAGGACGGCAGCGCTAAAGCTTATGAATGGCTTTTTGTGGGGCTGGCTGTTCACTCAGACCGATTAGCCTTCGGACAGGACAATCTGACCTGTGTTAAATTAACCGGGAACATGCTGTAAGTTAAAAGCTTTTTTAATTAACAACTTTCTTTCTCTTTAAGTAGACAATAAAGATTATTTGTTGTGCAGACACATCCTGGAACAGGCTTTTAAATCAGCACATCAGTTTCAGAATAAGTAAGAAAGACAACAGGTTCAGGATTAGAAAGTATTTCAGTAGAAAGAAGTATTATCTGTAAAAGACCTCCTAGTTGGCCATTGGACGATTCTCTGCAAATATGATTGCATTTTCTTAGTTTTTTTTTTGTATTTTAGTATCCAGATTTCTTTTTGTGCATTTTTGTCACACTTACACATTTCAGACAAAGATAACCTGAGTAAATACAAAATGCCTTTATAAACGTGATAAACGTGATGCTTTTGCCCGCTATGGTCATTCATGAATTAACTGTGATCAACCATATTTTTGGAAAGCTGAGGTCAATTTCACTAGCCTGGTTACTGCCTAACCTGTTCAATCCAGAAATCACTGAACCTCCTAAAAGATCCCGAAAAAGCAACACATTATGGCACGGCCTAAAGAACCAGATGAGAAACAAAGTCATTGATGTGTATTAGTCTGGAAGGGTTTACAAAGCCATTTCTAATGCTTTTGTTTTCTAGTGGAAACTTGGGACAGTGGTGGACATTCCCTGGAGTGGCCGGCCTGCCAAAATGACTCCAAGAGTCAACTCATCCAGAGGTCACAAAAGAACTCAGAACATCTAAAGAACTACAGGCCTCACCTGCCTCAGTTAAGGTCATTATACGTGATTCAACAATGGCAAAAATGGCATCAATGGGAGAGTTCCAAGGGGAAAACCATGGCTGACCTTTTGGGAACACACCATTTCATAATTTTTTTTTATTCAATTCACTGCAAAAAATCAGGACAATACTTTTTCACAGCACTGGATCTCCTGGAGCTTACCGTCATTTGTGATTCTTTTGAAGATCTGATACCAATCCTGATGCTCCCACTTTTGTCCTTCACTGCACATGTGATATTCTTTGGATCATACGCATAACCCTTCCTTCTCCAGGCATCATGAGCTGAATTTCTGGCAAAGAAACCCATTCCTCAATATTTTAGCTTCTTCTTCCTGCTTTTAGGTTGTCTATTTTGAGGCACTGTTGGCTTCTCTCTTACCTTCCAAATCATTAATTTGTGTGGAATCTTACATGGCCCACCTGGGACGAATAGATGCAGTTCCATGATGTTCCCATATGCATATTATTGAACCAGGTGGCTCTTTGCTGTGGCTCTCAACATTGTTTATAATGACACAAGTGCAATTAGCACAAGATCTTTTTTCTTGTGGGTTTAATTAGTAGAAATTAATTTAAACATATTATTAACATTTACATATTTCAAGTCTTTTCTCTTTGTTACACCTTTTATTTCTCCCAAAAAACATAACAAAAGTGACTGAATTTGCCTTTCCTTCTAATATTTTTGGATGAAAATTTGTACAATTTGCACATTAAAGGCATTGTTTAACAGTTTTTCCATTTTTGGATGTTGTGAAATTACTCTGTTGATTCTTTTTTTGTTATTTTTTTATCAGAAGGAGTGTATATTACGTGCTAATCACAATTTTAGGCCTTCAGTTATGCTAATGCTAGAATCGACTCTGAACAATATGCAAATGTCACCAAACTTGGTAGAATGCATGCCCACATAACACTTTGGAAACCTGCAAAATATTTTGTCACTTGGCCTATAGGGGGTGCTATGACAGAAATATGTCCATATCTCTATACATCTGCTCAATAAAATGAAATGCCAACACAGTGAATTCGTACAGGTTTTTGGTCCCTTCCTAGGGGGGTTTGCTCCCAAGGGGCTGGAACACAACCACGGTTGGACTCCGTTGATTACTGCTAGCAGTTATATTTATGTCTTGTTTTTTTGTCCTGTTCTTTCCATTGTCTCATATGTCTGTTGACCAATAGAAGACAAATTCTGCACGTTGACACTGCAGAAAGAACTATGCCTATGCAGTTCCCTTTTTAGGGATGTTTTGTTGTTGCTTATTTGCAAGACAGTGGTATTAATTACTGCTGTGTGTCTGTATACACTGGTCTAACACTGGTAGCTGTTGTACTGTCCATTGTATCCAGTGTCAGAGTAATGCAATACAGTGCACTCCAAGGCAGATACAGTGACAGGAGCCCAGTTCAGTGTGCTTGTTTACTTTGCCCTTGACCACATGGATGGAAAAACAGCAGAAATCAGTGAAACCATCACAGTTCAGCTCAAATGGTGAAATTTAGGGGAAGAAGAACAGAATGTGGCTGCATTTAGTGACTGAACACACAGTGAAGTTGCCGACACTGAGCTCAGGGTCTGATACAGGATGAGATGAAGCCCGGTTGGGGTTGATTACTTTGGATATAAATCTTTGAGTCCAACTTATCTGACAAAAATGGGTCTCTAATAACAGTAAAGTTCCACTTTAAATTCAACAACAGTGTAACAAGTGATGTATAGTACAGTTCATGTAATTACAAATGTATTAACTTTTGTTACACATGCATGTTCTGTAATTACATGATAGAAATGTAAGCTGATATGTTAATTTGCATGATCTGCAATACTGTAATCTAGCTGTAACAGTGTCTATTGCCAGTGATTAATTATTTATTGTATATTTTGTGTAATTTATTTCCTATATAGACGGCATGGTGGTGCAGACCTTAACAGCAAGAAGGTCCAGGGTTCGGTCCTGGGTTCGGCTACAGGTGTTTTTTTGTGATGATTGTACAAACTGTCCGTGTTTCTCCAGTTTCCTCCAGAGCATCCGTCTGACACTTGGAAAATAGGGAAGAAACTGGTCGACATCATTTTGCAGGACAACGCAAGAATTCAGTTGTCAGCTGTTGAGCAAATACATTGGATTTTAATAACTTTAATGTACCTTAAGAGGGCACTGTGGAACTATTATCTAGGAAAATACAAACATTGGATCGGGACTCTGTATCAGATACTCAATAATAAATAACTCGTATCGGACTCAGGGGAAAAAAATCATGATCAGGATACCTTTAGTTACGCAGCCATCAAGAATTCAGTGTAAAATCTCTTAATATTTAATACTATTATTTATTCTCATTGTTGCAGGTGATTAAGAATGGCAGACAGTCTGCTCTGAGTGAAGGAGCTCTGGCAAGACTCTCTATGGCAGCATAACTAAAGGGAAGAGCCAGGAGGTAGCACAGACAAGAGGGCATGAGGGCATCCCGGGACGTAAGGCAGCTGACCACTCAACCATCAACAAAAAAGTGAACATGTCAGACTGAGGGGCAACAGCATCCAGACATCCCAGTTTACCAGAAAACTATACCTAAGAACCTTATGAATTTGGCCTCTGTGTCACCTCCTATTGATACCCCCCTGAAACAGGAAGTCATGGATGACCATTTAAGAGTTCCTGAACACTCAGATGGACCTTTATAAATTAATATAACTGGAAACTGGTTCATATGAAACTGTAGGGGTACCAATAAAAACCTGAAACATGTTTTTATTATTAATGTATATTTTCATTATTACATTTATTACAGTTGCAGTTTTTTATACATATTTTAAGCAGGATATTGAGTTTATTAAGCCCCAAAATTGACCCTTTTTAACCATTGTGGTGCCAGTTATTATGGAAAATTTGCAATTCGTGTGTTTGCATGTTCAGTATCTCACAAAATGGAGTACACCTCTCACATTTTTTTATAAATATTACATTATATATTTTCATTGAACAACACCAAAGTTATGACACTTTGACACAATGTAAAGTAGTCAGTGTACAGCTTGTATAACAATGTAAATTTTCTGTCCCTTCAAAATGACTCAACACACAGCCAATTTACATTGTATCAAAGTGTCATATTTCAGTGTTGTCCCATGAAAAAATATAATAAAATATTGACAAAAATGTGAGGGGTGTACTCATGTTTGTGAGATACTGTATGTGTCCTATTACATATTTTACATATTAGGCAGCTGCCTAATGTCAGTGATGGCATCCAGTGGAAACCTCCATTAAAAATGGAAATACTACATCAAATAAATGACTCTTTATTACCCTCATCATTACAACAGTCCAGCTCAGGCCCTCTGACAATCAGTGCTCTGCATACAAATAGCATAAAATACACAGAGCTTAGTCTCTGACCTCTGCCAAAATCCATAATCAGCAGTCTGTCTGTAATACACTCAAAATATATTTAATATTCCAGACCTCTCCAAGCACCAGCGCAGCATATATCATTCAGAAATCTTCTAGCTCCTACTTATCCTAGTGTGTGTGGATGCAGAATCAGAGTCTATTCATTCATTCTCCAGATTGCTTATCCATTTAGTGTCATAGGGAAGCTGGAGCTAATCCCAGTTGACCATGGGCCCAAGGGTTCACCCTGGATAGGAGGTCAACCAATTACAGGGCAACACAGAGACAAACAGCCATTCACACTTATGGGGAATGTAGAGTAGACAGTCAATCTATACCACAAGCCTTTGGACAGTGGGAGGAAATTGGAGAACCCGGAGGAAACCCAGACAAATATGGGGAGAGCTTGTAAACTACACAGAAGGATTGCATGGGCTAGCGTGTTTCAATTTTTTCCAGTGTGCCATTTATCTTAGAGCCTCCCATGTTGGCGGGACCCAGAGCTCTGCCCAAAGATGGGCTTTACTTGCCAAACACTGTGGTATCAAAATAAAAATGTACTATAATAATCCCTGTGGGGAATTATTCTCTTCGTTTACCCATCAGGCAGTGAGAAGTAGGGGTGGGAATTGCAGGGAATCTCACAATATGATATGATATGTGATTTGTTGCCCACGATAATGATAATATCACTATACATTGATTTTGCGATAAACAATATATCACACAATGACATAGCGATACATTCCAGACACACAGGGCAGGAGTTAGTAATTTACATAAGTACTATTGTACTATAAATACTATTGTCACCTTTCCCATATTTGCTTTGCAACCGTGTCGGAAGCACAGGGAACCTGCTACATCTCCAGCTGCGACATGAATGCACCTCCCCTGAAACCAACCAGAGTAAAGACTCATTCGAAAGTTTGATACTGTTTATTATTCTTTTACTCAGTACAGAGCAGTTTCTGTTCCCCTCTAGCGTCATGCTACCAACTGATGCTTTCGCCGCTAACAAACTCCAGTTCCCAGAAAGCATCTCTTTCCACCTCTTTCACGCCAGTATTACTCACATATTTTCCTGCACCAGACACAACGTAGTTCACAATGTGTTGCTCCCGGTGAAACGCGCCATAAGTTATCATATCTCCACCAATCACATGAATTATGTGTGATTAGAAGGCGGGTCCTCTGGTACAACTTCTATTTTAACTCGTTTAGCTACGTTTTTGTTCAATCTAAACTGTGTGTTTATTACTTACATTGAGGCATGTTTATCACATCAACTGGGTTGTAGGCTTCATGCGCGAAGGAGACACACAGAGATACGGCCGTCATAAAATAATCCATGGTCTGTTCTATCAATGAAAGCGAAGCAAAAAGCAAAATGAACCCAGACTTTAGATTTAAATGTGGCTGGGGCAACTCTCAGCCAAGCTTTCAGTGTCTTCCTGTTGGTAAGCTACTCAAGTTTCACTCGTGTCCTGCAGCGCCACCCATAGGAGACTGGAAGCAGCGGCGCTGGTGAGTCAAATTGGTGCTGAATGTTTATTAATGGAAATATCGATATTGCCGTCGGCGTATTGATTATTGTATAATCTGAGCAAGGATGATGATGTATCGCCATATTGATATTTTGTCACACCCCTAGTGAGAACACACACCCAGGGCAGTGAGTAACCATTGTAACAGCACCCAGGGATCAGTAGGGGGTTAGGTGACTTACTCAAGGACTCTTCAACCTGCTGGTTGGTTTTGGGATTCAAACTAGCAACCTTCTGCTCACAAATCCACTTTTCGACTTTTATTATCCACCTGTTCTCAGGTGTAAGGCATCTATACCTGTATCCTCTGAGAACATACCCATACCCAGTGAAGAGGTGTCCAGCTCCGGTCATGGAGGGCCGATGTTCAGCACAGTTTGGGTATTTTCCTGAACAAGCACACCTGAGTCAACTCATCTTTATATTCCCAGGAGTACTGAGAGTGTTTGAGGTGGAGAACTACCAAACTGTGTTGGACACCCTCCCTCCATGTCTGACTGTGGACGCCCCTGGGTTAGTGGCGATGCCTCAGACTCTCCTGGTGAGGGTAGTGACTTTGAAGCCTGACTGGATCATGGAGTCTTCCGATTTTATTGCTGCACTTGAGTCCTATCCTGAAGACTATATATTTTTGCAGCTCAGTTGAGGGATGTTGTGGATCAGAAGGATAAAGAACATGTTTTGAAGCCATAACCATGTTCACTGTAATACACCCCACTGTTAAAAACTGAGCAGTGTCGGTGTTCGGCCTGAGCTGCTGTGAACACCAGGAGAATCTACACTTTAACATCTCCTCTGTCTTTCTTTGGCATGTTCTCGGCCTGTTTCCATTAACCCAGCTGTGTCTAAAGGCATCTTCCACAACTTCTTGTCTGTCCTCTTTTCTTTATTTCCGTGCTCTCTGTTCCGCCCTGTGGGATGCTGCCGTGTCGTTGCAGCAGCTCCCCTGCTGGGAGCTGAAAAGACTGATTTTCCCGCCACAAAGGGGATTACTGTGATGGCAGCTCGAGCCTGTAGAGCCCTGACGTTTTCAGCTCCATAGCCCAGCGGGAAACCCGCCGATCAGACACACTATGATGGGGTGTTGTGTGTAGCACAGGCCATTCTGCGGTCAACCTACTTTGATTAGGCCTAATCCAAAAAACTGACAGTTTTACAGTTATTACATAATTTATACCATTTTCCCAGCTCTTACCCGAAATGTGATTGAACAACCGAAGTCTAGTTCTGAACTGATGCTACACAGCTAATGAGGCTCAGGAGTAAGAAAGCTCATTGGCCAGTTTTTGGATTAAACCAACACACGCTCTCCTCGAACCTCGCTGAGATGTTCAGTAAACTCTATTAGACTTGCTTCTGTGTCTTCTGTCATTGGCTGTAAATGGGTCAACGACTTGCAATTTCCATTATTTTTATTTATATACAGTCAAAAGCAGTCATCTTGCTCTCTGTTATCTCTTACCATGAAAGGCTGAAGGACAGATTTCCTTCCATTTTATTTACCCCGGTACGATAGCTCCCCAACCCCGCCTCTTGCCAAATTTAGGGCCCGGACCAATACGGGCGAGCTAACCAGGTTTGGCTGTAACATAATATAAAATAATCTTTTTTTCAGGGGTTTGGGTTGGAGATTAAATAAAATTGTTTCTTTGTAAAAGTGTAAAGTGATTTTCTGTCATTGTGAACACACCACAGCAGACACTCACCACAACGAAATGTGTCCTCTGCATTTAACCCATCACACATGCACACGTGGAGCAGCGGGCAGCAGTCAACAGCGCCCGGGGAGCAGTGAAGTGGGGGCGGTACTTTGCTCAAGGGTTACCTCAGTGGTGCCCGGGCTGGGACTTGAACCTGCGACCTTCTTTGGGGGTTAATTTTATTTACCAGGTATTTTAGAGCAGCGGTCCCCAACCTTTTTCGTGCCACGGACCAGTTTAATGTTAGATAATATTTTCACGGACTGGCTTTTAAGGTGTTGAGGATAAAAACAACAAAATACGACCAACACAAAAACTGTGGTATTTTGTAAATGTAATAATAAACGTGAATCCACTGTGTAATTATGTAACTTTATTAGCAGCATCTTCCTGAAATGTGCCAATAACATCCTCCTCTCTGCTGCTAATGCTCTCTGGTTGCTAACATGTAAACTTTCCTTTTAAAATAAGTTTTCACTGCTGTTGTGGCAATCTCAGGGTTTTCTTTTTATCCGGAATACTGGCAAAGTTGATGTCTCGAACACACTTCGATGGTACGGACTGAGAACATTTTATGCTTTTTTAAGTTTTATTTTTTGTACGGCCCGGTACAAAATGCTCCACAGCCCGGTACCGGTCCGCGTCTCAGTGGTTAGGAACCACTGTTTTAGAGTTTTCAGGTAATGTAACAGGGATATTGCAGCTCTAACTGCGTGTGCTGGAGAGCCAGAAGAGGGTGCTGCGGTGCTAGCACAGGGTTCTGCAACACCAGCAGGGAGTCCTGCAGTGGCAACAAGAAGTTCTGCAGCACCAACAGGGGCTCCTGTAGAACCAACATGGAGTACAGCAATGCCAACGGGGGTTCTGCAGCAGGATCCGGGGGGTTCTGCAGCTCTTGAAGGAGATTCTGCTGCACCAATATGGAAGTATGCAGAACCAATTGTTGCTGCTACAGAATATCTTGTTGGCACTGCAGAAACCAACAGAGGGTTCTATAGCACCAACAAGAGGTCCTGCATACCTTACTTCCTCTATGTATGGAATTACTACCTCCAATGTAGCTAACGTAATGTTTGCATACGTTACCAGCTTTTCCCATCATTTTTAAAACATTGTGGTGAAGGAACAGTGATGCTCCGAGTTGCTGTGATGTAATTGGAGAACCCTTTTTTCATTTAGCCCTAAGTCCATTAGCTCTCTGTGCCATTTAGCCTGCCCTATAATGGACACTGACTTTGTACCTCCCTTTGGTCCGAGACTATGAGCTGAACGGAGCTCTTTGAGATGCAGTTAGCAGGGCACAGATCAATACATCCCACCTCACTCACTCCTGCACGTGTGCTCACCTTCATTTCCATTCGCTGTCCAACACAGAGAGCTACAGGCCCATCAAGCTCTTCATCTACCCAAATAACACACTCACTTGTGTCGGTAGCATGTTTGTGTAATATGTTTCGAGCTTTAATAGTGTTGTTAGCTGTCTGTCTGACAGAGATGAGCAGAAACAATATTAATCCTGAACATGAGTACTGACCACCCTAATGCAATATAAAACATCTAGTGTTGTGAAAAAGTATTTGCCCCTTGATTGGGGTTGGGGGGGGGGGCTTATTTGTCACATGTGTTTTTTTTAGATCATTAAGCAAATATTAATATTAGACAAAGAAAACCCATGTAAATACAAAATACACTTGATTTTATGTATTAAGGGAAAAATTATCCAAACCTATTTGGTCCTTTTTCTCCTTCATGTTTTTTCGGGTAGAAAGTAGAATTCATGGTTCCATCATTTAGCCTAACCCATCATTTACAGCCCGTAGTCTAGGGACTGACCCAGAAAAGTAGCCCCAGACCATTACACTACCACCACCATGCTTGACTGTTGGCATGATGTTCTTGTTATGAAATGCTGTGCTAGTTTCTTGCCAGATGTAATGGGATGCAAATCTAGATATCAAGATATTTCTGGCAAGCCTTCATCTTCTTTTTGGTCAACAGTGTTTTGTTTTTTTTGTTTTTTTTTAATTTGGAACTCTCTCATTTGTTTTTCACATAGGGTCAGATAGGTCATGATAGTTTTTTTTATTACATTAAATCATTATTTTAAAACTGTAATTTGTACTTACTTGGGTTATCTTTGTCAAATTATTTTAGTCTAATATCTTTGTCTAATATTAAACAATCAGTTGATAATCAGAAACCTTGGTCAAGAACTTCATGTGCAAGACTAACAAACATTCTGTGTATGGACCAGCAGCTCTTAAGCTTAATTTACTGGTCCAGTGATAAGTAGTCCATGCATGGAAGACAAGAGGGTCAGCAGTTCTAGGGAACAGGCTGACCATGGTGGCTGCTGAAGGAGTAAGAAAGCCTTTAGACTGTGTATATGGGCTCTTCTCAGCAGGAGTGATTGGAAATGCGAAATCGTAACCATAGTTACTGGGCAAATTTACTTTATAAAATATAGTTTTCAATGCAGTTTTGGCCTTCAGCAAGAAAATGAACCCATTTACCTGAGAAACACCTCTCTTCGTTTCTTTGGGTCTCAAGTTTTTTGAGTCTTTGATGTTTTATGTGAGACCGGAGCTGCGTTACCCCTCGTTATTGTTGTCACTGGCAGTAATTGCCAGAAATGAGTGAATTCTAAACTTTCAGTGAAGAATTTCCACCGGCAGGGTGATCTAGCACACTATGCTTGATCTGCAACCAGAAAACGGGTTCTGCTAGAACCATTCATTACCGTGATTAGGATCAGCTCCACAGCCTTCAGGCCAAATCAATTCTACTACAGTACCTTGATCGTTTAATGGTTCTGAAGATGTGTAGGCTGGGAACCTTGGGGTTCTGAACATACTGTATACTCAACAATGTTCTTTGAGCCAAGCCATGGAAGAACCGTATTTTCTTTAGATTCCTTAAATTCTTCTACAAACTTTTACACTATGTAGAGGTTCTTTCCATCATAATAAGGTTCTTCCATCCATTTTCCAAACCTTGTATACATTTTGATTCAGGGGGAAGCTGCAGCCAATCCCAGCGGACGGGATGACCTGAGGCCCACACATCACAGGGCAACACAAAGACAGACAACGATTGACATGCACATTCACACCTGTGGGTAATATAGATTAGCCAGTCAACCTAAAGCACAAGTCTGTGGACAGTGGGAGGAAACAGGAGAACCCAAATAAACACAGGGAGAGCTTGTAGATTTCACACAGAAAAGCACCCATTTCTGAATGGTGGATGCCACCACCATGCCGAGCAGTAATAAGGTTCTTAAATTTCAAAACAATGTTTTTTCATTTGTTGAAAGGTTCTTCTGGAATCTAAGAATGGTTCTGGCTAAGAATCTGATGTTTTTATCTTTACCATCTCAATGATGTTGTATGCCGTTTCACTGAGGGCTCTGGTGCTGTCGTATCACTTTTAGTAGTTGTGGTCTTCAGGCTTGAGCTGTAGACTGTATCTACAGAGACTTTGTGAAACAAACAGGTAAATTCAACACCAAATGTCTTCTGTAATCATTGACCAATTGCTCCTTTTGTAAACAGTTAACAGTTTTTGTTAGTATGGTTGTTAGCCACCCAGTAGCAATCCCATGATACCTTGGGTTGAGTCTGTCAATCAATCGGAGGCTGTGTTTCTGACTGGTCATTTGTGTGGCAGTTCTTTGCATGCAGCAATTGAAGAACCCCACCCTCTCACAATAGATAAATAATATTAGGGCAGTACCCAAAATAACGGCATAAATGTAATGTGCTTAGATTCCAAAGGGCTTACACGATAAAGTAGGTGGAAAGAATAAGATGGAACTTGATATAAAGCAAGTGCAAAGAACAGCTGCTTTTAAGTGGCAAAATTTTCAAGTTTCTATTTAAAGTACAGTGTCACTGCTTGCCTTACTGTGTTCATGTTTCATTCAACATGAAAAATACTAGATTTAAAACTTTGTCTTGAAACTGCATACAAGAGAGCCTCCTCTATAGGGAGAGGGGCTTTGGAGGCAGGGCTAGAGCACAGCGGAGAGGGAGAGGGATGGACCTTTTTTTTTATTGCGTTCCATGGACAAAATTAGGAATTAAGAACTTGAAATTACAGGATTTATGACTTACACACCATGTGCAAAGTGGAAAAAAAGCATGGCCTGGTTCTGGACAATATAAAACTCATTAACAGTTATTTCTTTTACAAATGTGACTAAATTACAATTAACCTCAAATGATAATTTCAGAATAGTCAAATGATTTATGATGATGAGGTGCACACAATGACTCTGATGGTCTGCAGTAACGGTCACACGCAGTGAGAAACTGATCTCTGAATCCAGGAACAATTTCATGTTCTTGTCTGCATAGTCTCTTTTGTAATGTTTACGTCAACAAATGGAAACGTTTGCAGTAATTAGCCACTGAAAATGATCATTTATGTTTTAAAATTCTCCGATAAGCTGCACCTTGTGATTAATCGCAGTGTTACTAAATTTACTGATCTGAAGTAGAAACATCTAATTTGACCCCTGGAGACATTTGCAGTTCTATACTGATAGAGACATTATAATGTAGTTGAGCATAAACAATTAAACTGATACAATTTGGAACTTACTGATATCATACAACAATGAAACTATGCTGCAAAATTTAGGTTCTAGGTTCTAGTGTTTGTTTTCACAAAGTAACATCTGCAATATCCAAGATTAACGATGTCATTGTAAATACACCCCATTGCACAAAGTTCACCACATCTAAACATGACCTTGTGGAGCAGTGGGCAACAGCACCCTGGAAGCAGTGTAGTGTACCTTGCTCAAGGGTTTAGTGGTGTCTGGCCTAGGACTTGAACCTACAACCTTCTGACCCCATGGACAAGGTTCTAACTATAGGGCAGTATTTTACATTTACCAGGTATGCAGCCATGTTGCAGATGATATGCTCAAATATGCCCAAGCGAAGAAGATTAGAATACAATACATATTCAAATGCTAATGCGGGGCATTTGTCTGTGAGGCGGTGGCCCGTAATATTCGACTTTATAGGGAGCATCGTAAGTGCGAACTCAGGCAAGAGATTAGTGGAATGAATGTGTGTGAACATGTGTGTGTGTGTGTGTGTTTCATTTTAATGTGTTGCAGAAGCCCACCACATATCCTATGAATACAATTACACAGCGTTTGCCTTGGTTGGATAATCGATGCAGGGCGGCTGTGGAGGGTGTTGTGTAATGGGCCTAATTACGCTCACGTGCAGGTGTTCATTGTGGCATTATGAATGGATTTCATTATGGATGTGGGTGTATTCATATGCAGATGGATCAAACGTAAGACTGCATGAAACAGAACCACCGCCGTCTTCCTCCTGAATGAGCGACTGTGTTTTGTTCTTCTCGTTTCAGTCTTTTTCTAAAAGCCCCAGAGGTTTTGTACAGTCTTGGGGGAATGCAGGAGTGCAAGGACGCACAGGTGAAAAGGCACACCGCTTTTATAGTGGCGTGCAAAATACGACTTTTTGTGAGAGAAGAGAAAAAGAGAAAAAGATACACAGGAAGGGTAGAGAGAGGGGGGGGGCTGAAGCAGGGAGGAATAAGAAAAAAGAGTAAAACAAAGAGAGGAAAGGAAAAACGAGAAGAAAGGGGAGAGGGAGAGAGGAAAGGAGAAAGAGGGAGAGAAAAGGAGAGAGGGAGGGAGATAAAATGTGAGCTGTGTTCTCCTTTTTTGGGGTGGAGGGGCAGACTGGGCATAATGTCTAGAGACTGAAGGGTTGTGGGTTTGGTTCCTGGAACCAGCAGCAGGCTAAAGTGCCCTTGAGTAATGCACCTAAAAAAATCCAAATCTACATGGCCCTGTGTGACAAAGTGATTGCCCCCTAAACCTAATAACTGGTTGTGCCTTTAGCTGCAACAACTTTGCAGAATTGTTGTAGTTCAGCCACATTGGAGGGTTTCCAAACATTAACCACCTTTTTAAAGACACACACCTTCCAAGGTCTTATTTAAATGATTTCTTTATTGAGAAGAGGTGTGGCAGTAATCAGGTCTGGGTGTGGCTAGAGATATTGAAATCAGGTGTGATGAAAACATTTTGAGTTTATCTGTGCTGTCTTTGACTAATACTTAAATTTGTTTGATGATCTGATGATCATTTAAGTGTGACAAACATGGAAAATATAAGAAATCAGGAAGGAGGCAAACACTTTTTCACACCACTGTATATATTTTCTAAACCTAAGCTGTCATCTTATTGTCTAAAGTTGCTTTCAGGCAATTTTAGTGAATTTCTGAGAAGAAATACCTAAAGGGGAGCTCTTCCGAGATGTAAATACCCTCAGGGGCTTATTTCTTGTCACTGGTACATTGACACATAGGGGAGGATGTAGGACGCCATGGTTGGACGTCAGGGTTGAATTGTCTGTCATACTGGCTCAGTATAATTTGGAATTCACTGTACAACAATTTGTTCATATTTTTCTCTGTTTTTATTGCTAAGAGCTTCTGTTAACATGGTGACTGCTTACACGGGTTACAATTACCATTAGACTTACATCTGGACTAATCACCATTCACTTATGTCACTCATTACTCCTCCAGCAGTACCTACCCTGAAGTAGGAGCTAAAAAAGTCCCTCAACACAGAATTCTGGGAAGTGTAGGTTCTCAGTTCCTGTGGTATGAACAGATGAAACCTCTAATGGTTCTAAGAACTCTGAAAAGTTCCCTTGTTTGGAAAGGGGGTAGTGAAGGAACACTGCTCAAACTTTCTCAGTTTCCTCATCTGGTCAATGGTCCACTATAGGCCTCAGGGTCTCCACATGAAAAGGGCAGAAGCAGAATCATGCTGCCCTTTTCCATCCCACAGGCCTAACAATTGTACACCCCTCCAGTCTTCCTACATTTTCAACTAAAACACAGTTCTTTTAAAATGTATATTCCATATTCCTTAATCAAAGGATTAAGAAAAAACATTTTAACAAAACCTCTTCATTCGCACTCAAAACAATCAAGGCATTTTGCAGCAGCGCTTGATTGACTCCTATATGACATTACATTCAAACTCATTTGCCTCTGTTAAACTTCAGCCTGTAGACTGTAATGTTGTGTGTTGAACTGTGGGGACAGTAATGACTCAGTCCAAAGTGTAATGTTGTGTGTTGAGCTGTGGGGGCAGTAATGAGTCAGTCCAGAGTGTAATGTTGTGTATTGACCTGTGGGGGCAGTAGTGAGTCAGTCCAGACTGTAATGTTGTGTGTTGACCTGTGGGGGCAGTAATGAGT
>JBBIGC010147507.1:0-18944 GCA_037576955.1 Lepidarchus adonis | reverse complement strand
ACACACACACACACACACACACACACACACACACACACACACACACACACACACACACACACACACACACATCACTGCAGGGAATCACTAAAGCTACTGCTGTGTTACTCAGGATGAATTAACTGCAATGCAGCGATGTTAGGAGCCAAAAATCAGCACAATATCACCAGGATGAAGCCAACGCGCAGCTGCACTAGTTGTGTTTAAAAATCCACACAAGATGCTACATTACAGCAAGCAAAAGAGGATTCTTCCATCTTTACTTTACAAGCAACACTTACCCTTCACACTCCGCCTCCGCCACAAACACATCGTCACCATCATCCCCAGGAACAGCCTCTCCCGGCACCGTCAGGCCAGCTGTGGAGGTGCTGACCATGGGGACTGACTGGGAGGCTGGTTCAGACACATCAGAGGGTTGGCTCTCGGTGAAAACGGTCACTTTAGAGAAAAATACACAAAAAACAATGAGCCTCCAACAAAACTAGTGCTAAAACACCTGCACGTTGACTTGTAAGATTTAAACGTTACCTTTTTAAGACCTAGTGAATAAAATATGAATATCTAAGACATTTTAAGGGTTTAAAGTCAATTTTTGTTTTTTTAGACTTTAAGACTATATTGCCCCAAGGTAATGAACAATAATAAGACCATTTCGGTTCTACACAGTGCCCAAATATTAAGAATGAGACAGTTTCTGTTCCATATAATAGTTAATATTAAGTTAATTGGGTTTTTTTTTTAATCACCCTCCTGATTTTCCACTGTAGGGATGAGAGGATCCTTTTGGGCGAATAGTATTCTATTAATTAGGCAATTTCTCTCAGACTTGTCCTCACTGCACTAAAGCACAAAAACAAGGATGGGGATTAAATGTGGTCCATTTGGGGAGCAGACCAGTTTGAGAATGAGTGGATGTAGAACTACCTGGTGCTGCCACCTGCAGAGGGGTGGTTGGGACACTCCTGCCTCCAGACTCTTCATCGTGAGCAGCTAGGAAGAGCGGACTCTCATACATGCCCAACCCTGACAGACAAAACATTCCCATGAAGATCACATTTCTTTTGTAGTTATTTCCCCACAGAGGAAATGGTTCCCGTTTACTCACCTCCCTGAGAGGCCAGCTGACCCAGATCAGAGTGAGAGGAGCTGGTCTGGGTGATCATGTCCTCAGGGGGACCAAAACGGAACCTGGGGACACCTGCGACCTGAGGAGAACTGGGAGAGGGAGAGAGTGTCAGTCAGTGAAGTAATGATGAACCCATCCATCCCACAGTAGGTGCTACTTACTGAATTGCCTCAGCGAAGCCATCGGTGCGGTGAGGCACCACTAGAGTCGGTGTGCTGGGAACCATCCTGTCATCATCATCAAAGAAGTGTTGCTGCAGGAACAAAAGTCCCAAAAATATATAAAGAAAATGAAGAAAACAGATGAGGTCTATGGAGAATTCTTCATGAATGGAGAGTGTTCTTACCATGCTTCCAATCCCAGGTGTGAGTTGGGGCACACGACTCATCGATGATCGTCTCGCCTGGCCCGACTGCCTCTGCAATGAACATGAACCAAAATCAGTCGCTGCATTTTATTACACTTTCTTTATACGGACCTACACACACACAAAATCCCATCATTCTTCTGGTGGTGTATGTGTGTCTAATATTGAATTCCGTCAGATTGGAATTATTATAACAGTTGCTTTAATCAAACATGCAGAATTTCACATTTTTCACAGGCAGGAATGGACAGCTAAGGTTATGACTAATTTTAGAGGATGAGTTAATATGAGTAGTGCAATAAAGTAATTAAGCAAGAATGGCGCTGTGTAAAACAAACAGCCATTTAAAATGGAAAAATAGCTTCATGCACATATATAAAACCAAGAGGTCAACAAAGAGCAGTGCTGGCCTAGTGGTTAAGACTTGGGAAAGTTTATTAAGTTTCTTTATCCAGTGTGAGAGACGCCATTTCCTTTACATTGTGCTGAATGTGGTACAGTAGTTGTAGTGTCCACTATTGGGTTAAAGCTAATTTTCATAGCCCTTTAAAATGTAACCTTATGGAAAAGACTGCAATACTGGACCATGACCAACGTCAGGTATAGACTATATTTAGAATAAAATAATAACATATCAATAATGCAAAGCAGCGCTAGTACAGTGCCCTTACCTGCATAAGTGGTGGTCCAAGTTCAGGTATGGGGTGTATGTTGAGGCGGGGGGGAGGTGTGTGGTGTAGTCTGCGGGGGGACTGCGGCAGGCGTGGGCCAAGGCTGGAGGATGTGGTGCAGGAAGTGCTAGGTACGCTGGGTGTCACCTGCAGCTCCCTCACAGGCTCAGCACATGCTTCCATAGTGCTAACGCTAGCTTCACCTGCACATAGGGATACAGAACATGTCAACTGGCAGGAGGAACCGGAGATCATACAGTGTGGTCCTCATCGGTTGATGAATAGTATTTTTGAGTGTATGTAGTGGTTATTTTCAGTTTTAGGACTGAATAAAGTCATTAACATGCCCCAGTATATGTACGCTCATCAGTAAGGGTGTTAGCACACAAAATGCTTAACATTAGAGTAATAAATCCACATATATGCATTTATATAGAAGTTAATTCTGCCCAAAAATAAAGAAATAAATCACAACTTGTCATAAACTAACATAAACTTGCTTATTAGAAATAAACTATTAAAGACTACAATTAAAATGATTTAAGTGCTGAAATACTTTTGCTTATTAGAAACAACTAATAAAGGTTTACAACAACCACCACCTTATGCCTCAGCAACTGTAAGATTTCATAACTATAATATTCTGAAAGTGCATGGGTGTGCACAGTAGCCCTAGTTTTTTGTCTGCCTGCATGAATCTTTAAACGTCATTAACAGACATCAGGTCCTCGACTTACAGAAATCCGTGGCTTTTTAAAAGCACGTTTTTACGGTTATATATGGTAATAGAATGCAGTTGAACACCTACTAAATGCTTAAATGTTTAAGGTAATACACGAGCACCACGAGATGAGCGTGTACAGTGTGTGTGAGCCTGCGCTTGCAGGGACGAAGGGAGAGATGGGGTTTGTGCTGTTATTGCGGAGATGTTTATGTTTTATTCACAGTTAGTGTTGAATACGTGTTGATGAGGATTGGTGAGTGAGATGGGGGGTTAATAGTGCACTGTGCTAAGGCTCCATTAGTGTGGTTTTACCACTTGTCTCCTCCTTTTTTATTGGTCTTGTGATATTCTAATTTGAGACGGTGAATATTGGGTTTTATTATCTGTAAGCCATAATAAAGGCTTGACATATTTCACTCTATGTGTAATGAATTTATATAATATATGGATCTCACTTTCTGAAAGGAATGTCAAGAAATAGTGAACTTTATGATATATATATTTTTAGATATCTAGTACCTGTCTGTATGTGTATAGATAGATGGATGTATGGAAGCATCTTTACCACTGCTCTGGGAATCTGCCGGTTTCTGAACGGGGTCTGATGCTCCTTGACTCTCCTCATTCTCTGTGCCCTCCTCAGTAGCCTCTGCTCCCTGTGATACAAGATCAACAAAAAAACATGAGACTGAGCTATTGGAGGACCCTGACAAATCTTAGACAATTAAAAGAGTTATATTTTTGGTTTTAGTTTTCCCAGTGAATGGGTTTAAAACTGTAACAATGGTCACCTGCAGTGTATTACTGGCTAGGGGCCATTTTTAAAATGTAGTAAAATGATAACGTATAAATAATGCAAATTAAAAGCCAGATACACTGAACGCATTCAAAATAAATAAATAAATAAATAAAAATTAAAAAATCCGCCAATATCTGTTCCTATACCTCAGTGTCGTCCTCCTCAAACGGCTCATTGACATCTCCACTGCCTTCATTACTCTCCTCGCCTTCTTCGGCCATCGCTCCATCTCCATCTTCATCCTCTTCATCCTCTTCCTCTTCATACTGAGGACAGGATCAATGGAAAAACTTTAATATATAATGATGTAGTAAGGTTACTGTATATTGATTTGGATATGAAAGTATAACTTTGGATCCACTAGCAGAATGGAAATCAGCTGAATTAATTTTATTAATTAAAAATATATTAATCAGGATTTGGAGGAGAATGCTAATTGCAAATTCTGCTACAGCAGCTACAAGACACCCATGCTAACATGCTTTAAGTCAGTCCACCCATCCAGAGAGAGTGAAAGCCATAGATCAGTTCATTTTAAATTCCAATTAAACAACAGATGTTTATATATATATATATATATGTATTTTACAATAATATGTTTATTTCCTAACCAAATATTGGTCTGTGCAAGTATGTTACTCCTTCTCTATATGATGTGCTAGAACTATTTTTCACAAGTATGTTAGTTTGCAGAGGCAAACTCCTTTCTCCTTTAATATCAGACCTGTCCCGGCTCCTCTTCAGCCTCTTCCTCTTCTTCACTGTCCGTGTCCGTCTCTATGACGATGACGTCATGCCTGCGCTGGTCGGAGGAGTCTAGTGCGCAGAGTTGGGACTCGGAGGGCTGCTGGGATTCACTCACTTGATCTACGGGAACAGACTGAAGAAGAGAATCCTCGACAACTTCGCCTATGACCGGGAAGACTTCCTGTAACAGCACAGACATAGTGTTTCTCATTAACTTCACAATCCCTGGTGTTATTCTATAAATCACTGCTGCAACTTGGTCAGACATGGATGTTCCCTTTAATACATCAGTTCAGACAAATAAAAAGTGAAGGGAAGGGGAAGACCCCAAGCATTGTTTCAGATACATGTTTAATACTGAATAAGATGTCCCACAAAAAAGTTAAACTCTAATAATAAAAAATTGACATCAGTAACAAAAAAGCCAATTAATAGAAGGGAGGAACTAATTCAATCAGGGCATTTAAATGAGCTGAAGATCATGAAGATCAACTCAAACAGAAAAGAGCCTAAGCATGATCCCTTTGTCTCACGTCAGTCATCAAACAGGTGCGGTAAATAGAGCTTTGTGGCAGCGCACGGTTAAAAGATCATATTTTAAACTGGAAAATGAAAGATGAGACCGGGAGCAAAACTGAATTCATTGCTTTGGATGAGCAGCCAATCAGCACATCTCAGACACTGCCCTACCACAGCTTTACAGCAAGGTTCTCCATCAACTACGAGGTGTATTATCAGATGTGACAGTGATCAGACTTACCACAGACATTTGGAGTCTGATGTTCACCCAGTGTGGACACTTAGCCTCACTGCTCACTGGATTACGCCCTAATTTAATTTAAAGTGTGCTGTATTGAGTCACATTTGTCTGATTTACACACACTGCTGTTTGAGATCAGACAGACAGGCACTTCAGAAATGGACTTTGCAGGACAACACGAAAAATCAGTTGTTATCGTCAAACATACATTGGATTGTAATTACTTTAGTGTACCTGAAGAGGGCACTGTGAAACCTAGTTAAAAAAACACATCAGATAGGCATTCCATAGCAGACACTCAATAATAAATGACTCTGATCGGACTTGGTGGCAAAAAACATGATTATTATTTTCTCATTAATTCAACAGCTGTGAAAACAGCTTCGAGTGACACTTGCTCGTAAAAAGGTGAAAGTACGCTATAGTAAGATCTAAAACATTGTCCCATACCTCACTAACATCTGGAGCTTCCATTGCATCTCCAGGAACTTCAGTATCTGCATCATTACTCTCTTCAGCACCAACATCCTCCTGCAGAGATGGAGGCGTTTGGCTTAACCAAGTCATATGAACCAATATAATAATAATTAAGAAATAACCTTCACTGCGTATGTATATAGTAACTATTCTGTATTATTGCAATCCCAAAAATTGCTTTGGCATGAAGCTCACCTCCAACCCAGTTCTCTGGACAAAGCGAATCTTCTTGGCCTGAGGTTCAGACAGGTCGTCCTGTGTGCTTTCCGTCACCTCAGTGGAACTCTCCAGCTCTTCGTCCCGAATGCGTTTCTGTAGAGATGAGCCTGCACTCGCCGACACTAGTGGACATGAGTCAGACAGAAATTCTCACTAACTATTATTGTTATTAATATTTAATGTGTGTATTACATTGAAAAAGCAATTGTAAAAAGCAGTGGAAGGAATGAGTATAACACACCTGTGCCAAACACAGTGGTGGAGGTGGACGGCCTTTCCATCTGAGAGCTATGCACAGCTTCCATCATGGCTGTGGCTGCAGGCTCTTGACTGGCCTGCTGCTGAGTGGGCTGGACGAACGCGGTGGCCTGGTTCTGGACAGTGAGGATCGGCTGAGTGCTCTGCACGTTTGGGCTGGTGGAGCGCACAGAGCCACTACCGAACACGGTCACATGTTCCACAGGAGTCTCAGACGGCTGCAGGGCTGAGCGGGAAAACCACACAGAATAATCAATAATATTCATCTGGAGATCGAGACAATATTAAAAGAAAGATATGATCAGTGTGATTTATATACTTCAAGGGAACAAATACTGTAATCAATATTTTTCAGTCAAGTAATCAATCCTTTTGTACACAGCATTCTGAATATTAATGCAACCATGTGTTACTATAAAGCTTGGCCATTTAAAACACTTCCACAAGGATTGTGTGTTAATGGCACTTGTTTATTGGATTGATGAAGATATTATATCATTAGCAATATTTTCTGCCTTACGCTCTTGTGTGTCAGCCTGTGCAGTAGGCATAACCGTAGCCGTGGGCGTTGCCGTGGGCACAGTCGCTGGTGTGATCATAGGGCGGATGCTGGCTCGGGGGGTGGACTTGCTGCTGGGAGGGGGCTTGTTGGCTGCTCCAGCTACAGGAGTAGGTTTGATGTTCGCTGTAGGGGGCTCAGTGGTACTGGCACTACAGACAGAACAAAGATTAAGAAAATGATCAATTTATCACTAATAATAATCAATTTTACACAAATTAACACATTAATGAGGAATTTTTCAAATTCGAGGAACCAAAGAATCCAGCATTTGGGTCAAAACAATAGAGTACGGGAGCACAATGTATTGTCTGTACATAATTAGCAGAATATCGGTTACTGCAATACTGATATCGCAATTCTGCAATGGCTGCAATACGCAAATGAGGCCCTAACCAATCAGATCTTTTAGAACTTATGTTAAAGGGTGGGTTTAAACTGCTGCAGGCTACATAATATATGATATATGGAAATGTGTTGGTTGTGACAGAAAAACTTTTTTGTAGCAGAATTGGTAAATATTAAAAATATTTACATACTTCCATACATACTTTGTTTTCAATTAGAGAGAAAGGATATAAATCCTTTTATTATTAAAAGGACTATTAATTTAAAAAGTACGACACAGACTACCCACCGAAAGTCTAAGAGAGAATGGTTAGGGACCATGTTTGGACTATGCAACTCTGGCTGATTCCATTCAGTTTCCATGACATCACTGGGGTTGCGTAAATGCCCAATAGACCCATTTGTCAAATCGACTTGCATCACAGCAGATATTAAGGTATCAACTCGTTGGCTAAAATAACTGATGTAGAACCGACTCGTGAGGACATGATTTACACCCCTAGTGACAAATGGTCTAAAGATAAAATCTCACACGAAACTAAATGTTTTTGAATTGAATTAATCCCAAACCCCTCAGATTTTACCTTCCCCGGTCAGCAGCTGGAGTGGGCTTCAGGGTGATCTGTCTGCTTTCAGAAGGTCTCTGCTGCTCCTGAGCCTGCAAAAGGGAAGAGAATAGGAAGAACAGATGTTAACTCAGCAGAGGAACAAGACGGGTGAAAGGGTTTTAAATCATTATGGTCCTGTTCTGTGGAACACAATGATGTACTTAATATTTTCTTTTCAAACAGGCATGCGTGATTTGTGAAGTAATGCCTGTGACCTGTAATCTGTCTTCATGTACATGATACAGAAAGTGCAAAAAATATTTTTAAAATGCAGAAATTGAGATGACCTCTACTAAGGTTTTAAAAATATTATTTAATAAGTAATAAGAAATAAGTATTTATTTCTATACGTTTAAAAAATAGGCAAAATAAATACAGTAAATATCGGATGCTGGACTACTATGCTAAAATAAACACTGCTCTCCCCAGAGCATGATAAATAATAATAATAATAATAACAATAATAATAATAGAATAATAGTTATATTTATATAGCACCTTTCACAAACTCCAGGCTAAATACATGATTAAATATCAATTACCAAAACTGAATACCTGAAGGCAAAAAAAAAATTCCAGCAATATCTGCTGATTTAATTAACATATCATTGTGCACCTGTAGTTTTGGCTCCTTGACACAGCAGCAACAACAGTAATAAATAAAAAAAGTATTTTATAAAAAGGATACTAAAAAAAACATTAGGATTGGATTACAATTATTCCCCAGCAAATATCTGAATAGGTTTTTAATTCCCTATTTTAACCTTTTGGCTTTAATCATATTTTTTACATCCGTTCATTGGGAATGCAGAAATGTTATGAAATGTCAGGCAAAACAGTAAAAATAAGTTTTTATTAAAGATTTTTCACTATTTCACCATCATCATTACATACAAAATAAATAAATTAAATACTGAATAAAATGACAACACTTGTAGATATATTGACCCGTGGTTCCATTCACTGGACCATACATTTTTTTGAGTTGGCACATTTCTCTACAGCGATCTTTTTAACAAGAATTAATAATAAATACAGAAAAATTCGGTTTACATGTTTGTTACTAAATTGAGCAGAAATATAGAAAAATCTTGGTAAATGCCCTTGATCACATTTGTTTTATTCCTTTAATTCATTTGACACTTGTAATTTCTGCAGGTCATATCTGAAACAGTATATGCAAATAATTTAATGTTAGTTGTAGTAATTACTATTATTTTCATTGTGTGTTATACCTTACTGGGTCCCTGCTCCACAGGCTCGTCTCTCTGTTCTCCATGTCTCTCCTGTTGTTCCCTCAGCTCCCTCAGCTCTCGCTCCTGTCGGCTCAGACGTCCTTCAAACTGAGACTTCAGAGCACTCATCCTCACCTCCAGCTCCTCACGCTGCTGCTTCAGCTCCTCATTCTCTTTCGCCAGCTGCTCCTTTGCACCTAGAAAAGACAAAACCACCATTACACCACAAACAGCAAAACTATTACAGCCCTGAACCTTAAATCATGAAATGTCTGTGGTAAAACTAATGTCGTAGCTCCAACAGACATCGAGATCCTGTATTCTCTACACTGATTGGCTCCTCATCCAAAGCCATGAATTCAGTTCCCTCTCGGTTTTCCTTTTCACTGCCGTGAGGAAACTTTCTGTGCACGTGTCCTCCAGTGTGTGTTGCTTTGGTGAACTCTTCACCTGTGCGTGAGTGAACTCGATGTATTCCATTGAATGTTTTTTTTTGGTGTCGCATTAGACTAGTACCGTATTTCCCCAACAAGAGGCAACGGCTTTTACATTGATTTTATAAACCTGGTGTTGGGTGTGGTTTGCTTAAATGGGGGTGGCCTATACAAAAAAACTAAAAGTATAATTCTATACAAAAAGACGACATCCACCCCCCATAATAAGTTGAATTTAAAAGTACTGTTCACTGCAGCAATGAACAGTTCAAAATGCAACGTAAATCAAAGACGGGTCAGTATAAAACAGAACATGGAAAGCCATTGCTTTTTTCTTATGTTCCCATTTGCAAGCTGCTCCAACATGCGCTGCTAACTCTCGCTAACTCTCAGCTGAAAATAACTCTTTCAACCCCTTTTCCACACTACACACCTATTCTCTGCTCAACACACTACACTGTCAATAATGCATTGCTCCCCCCACAACACACCACTGGAACCCAAAAAAACAAAAAACAAGTTGCTGGAACTAGCATTGATTAGCAGTTAGCAGACATGGTAGTCAATGCACAAAAATATGCAGACACTCTACGATTGTAGAGTTGATCCCGTCTAAATGCTGAATATCATCAGCTTTACTATATAGTAGTAATATAAGTCTAACTTTACAATCTGGTTGTCATATTCTGGCAAAAAGTAGAAAAAAAACCTGGAAAACTGCTCTGTACTGCGCCATCACGCAGCAATTCCAAACATCCATCTACATGTAAATTCTTCAGTATAAAATTAGCAACACTGAAGTGCAAACATTATTATGCTTATCTTTCTTCAAATCTGATCCATAAATGTCAGTTTCGACTTGTACTGCTTTTTTGTCGCTGATATTGTATGAATTCATATCAGATATTGAAGACAATGCTTGCATTGTGACATACCAGAAAGTTCAATATTCTATCAATTTAAATGTTTATGTTCAACTACGATATAAAGTCACTACCAGCATAGAGCTGCAAATTAGATGCTTTTATTTCCGATCGGTAAATTCAGTAACACTAATAACATGGGGCAGCTTATCCTAGATTTTAATATTATTATTAATATTATAAGATTTCATAAATAAGCATTTTCTGCGGCTTATAGAATGGGGCGGAAATACGGTAATATTAAATGTAGCTCTGTAACACGAGAATTTCGCAAGGTGGTCATGATTGGTTTTATTTTCCATTTTTAAATATTTCCACACTGCTGATATTTTAACCGCACTCTGCCACAAAGCTCTCCATTTACAGCACCCGTGTAATGACTGACGAAAAACAAAATATCAAACTTATGCTGCTGCAGATTTTTTATAAATCAGATTTGTCCACACTATACTTTAATATATCTTTTAAACCATATGGTATTTTTGGCATATCACGCACCCCTTGGAGCAGCCATTGAAATTTGCTACTTGGGATAGTTTATAGATCACAGTGTGTCACAGATTGTCAGAAAGTTCTATTAGCGATTACTGGGAAACCAAAACATACATTGTAACAAAATTAGACATGTAGCTAGAGCTTTGACCTAAAAGTTAGAGAAGTGGATTCAATTCTTGCCCTTGAGCAAGGCACTAGCCACTACTGCCCCCCCAGTTCCCCTACAGTGGCTGGAAAAATGTGGACAATAATTTCGCTTTGAGGATTAAGAGAGCAAAAAGATCTAAAATGTAGCTTTATTTGCCTTTTAACTCCACTGGAAATCTAAGAAAACCTTTCTACCAAATATGTCTCGTCACCAGAACACTACTGTAGATGTTATAATGGCTGTTAGTTATAAAAGTCAGGAGTACACACTAAACTTCATGTCAGTTTTAGGTTAAAAGTCAGGTTAAGTGCTAATTTACTGTGTAAAGTTTATTTGTGGGCAGTTTACAGGATGCTACACAAAGAAAGGGAAGTTACTGTTGAGCTGGTTGATCTTCTGCTTGGCTCCCATAAAAGCTTTCTTGGTCTTCTCTTCTTTGTCAGTGATCTGCTGTCTGAGCTGCTCCTCTTGTGTGCTTTTATCTTGAAGTTCGGAGCGGAGGCGGGACAGCTCCGGCTGGACCTGGGACACCTGCTCCTGCAGGTTCTTCACTTCAGCCTCACGCTCAGTTGCTGCCTGTAGATCAACACACACCAACATATGCCCTGTGATCCTGCCCCCACAGTTATTCACACACCAACACTTCAACATACAGCTTTTCACTTTTTTTTTCTCAAGGTTTTTGAAGCAATAATTTGCAAACATAACCAGCAACATCAATGTTCAATGCGTCTCAAACATTGTAACAAAATGTCATGGCATAAGTATGATACTGTAACGTTAAACACATGGCAAGATCACCCCTATTATTTTCAGTTTTTTCTAGTTTTTCATTGTTTAACACTAGTTGAATATGCCAGCCAATGCCAATGTGTTGATAATATTTAAAAAAATACATTATATATATAAAAATATATACAATTTTACAAACTATATTGTGCTTCTTTTTATTTAAAAAAATGCTAAAATCCTAATTTCCCTAGTGTTTGTTACACTACTGCCGCACGACATTCAGCAGATAGCATTTCACCACGAATCTGAAAAAAATAAGTATCTGTAAGGCAGATACCTTCTGCAGACTCTCCATCTGGGCCTCCAGCTCAGTGGTTTTGCTCTGGGCCTGAGTGAGAGAAGTCTTCACGTTCTGAAGCTCCTGCTGAAGCTCCTGTTGTGCTTCTTCTGTCTGTGCAGGTTTAGCAGCAGCTTCAGCAACCATCTAAGATGATATGAACATCAAAGAACCAACAGAGGAACATACAAAGAGAGAGAAAGCTGTTAGGGAATACTTCACAGGCCATAAACAAACCTCAAAATAAAATCACTGGGAATTCAGTGTTGGATTAAATCACAGGTTTTATTTACACATTTTGCCATCTTTTGATAATCTCTGCATTTATGGAGAGATGTATAGTCAACCCTCAAAATCATCTCTGGTGGCACACATGTATGCTAAGGTACTTCTCTTAAATTAAACATTCTATTCTTTTTAATACATCTGTTCCTTTTGGCTCTTTATCGTTTGTTCAAATTAAAAATTATGGAAAAATACATATATTCCTCATGGCTTGGTTTTTGCACTGATGTGCACTGTTTGCCATGAGGCCTTCTATACAGGAGGTGTGTGAGTTTCCTTTACATGTCCAATCAATGTAATTTACCACAGACAGAGTCCAATCAAGGTGTAGAAATATTTCAGCAGTGGTCAGGGGAAATGGAGATACCTCAGTAAATGTAATGTTTACATTTTTATTGTTAATAATTGTACTAAATTACCCAACATGCAGCTTTGATGATCATTTTGGGGAACGGACTACAGATTAATGAGGGAAGAAAATGTAAATGATTGTAGCATCAGGCTACAACATAAAATAAAAATCTGGATCCTCTCTGAACCCACTGTACGTCAGTGAGTAACATAGCCTCTAGTCTCTGCCTGGTCTCGCTCATATAAACTGCAGTTAAAGGCAGAACAGCTCCAGCTCTGCTGACGTACCTTGTCATGCAGCGCCTTTAGTTCCTCATACTGGATTTTGTAGCGCCGCCCAATCTTTTTGACCTGAGTGATGGTTTTGAGTTTCTCCTGGATGTCTGACGTCTTGGCTTCCAGATCCTTCTTCAGCCCGTCTCTCTCTGCGGTGAGTTTTCCCACAGTCTCCCGGAGGTTCTGCACCTGACTCTGCACTGAGGAAGTGGAGGCGTTCGCCCTGTTCACAAACACACATACACACACACAGAGCTGAACAAACGATCATAGGAAAGCTCATCAATTCCTCAATTTTCTTTTTAAAGGACAGATTTGATGTATATACATGTTTTTTTAAAATGCTGCTTAGTTGTCAGATCATACAGTTCATTTTTCAGTTTTGTGAGGTCATCAAAAACAACATATTTACATATATCCTCCTCCTCAGTCAACAGCAGTCCAGCTGCTTCCATTCACATTAAAGCTATAAGGCACGGTAACAAAAACGGCTCAAACAGTATTAGGAAACAAGGGTCATGTATAATACAACAAGCATATAAAAACTATTAATTACTATTAGCTGAACAAAGTAAAAAAAACAAAACAAAAAAAAGTCCTTCATTAATCTATATCCACATCAACCAATTGTGATTGGACAGTTCTTCGTTAACGGACCCTGCACAACATAAAGGTCCGCGCGTACCAGCAAGTGTATAAGTGTACAATTATTTTGGGAAAATAAATCTAAATATGAATAGTAATGACATGTTGACTGATAAAAGTGAAGCCGTCACTGACCTGGCCACCTCACTCTTCAGTCTGGCGGTCTCCTCAGTCAGCTGCTGGATTCGTTTCAGATGAGTCTCTCTCTCTGACTGGAGCTTCTTGCTCTCCTCCTGATCACTGTCCTTCTGCTGGCTCACCAGTTGCTGCACCAGAACAGAGTTAAATGCATCTCTATCTCGCCTATAAAAGGCTCTATAAACTAACTCAGCTGCATGAATTAAGCATAACTGGCTGATATTTTCCTATAAATAGAGCAGCATTGTGCTTTACACCCAAAAAAAGCACTTCACTAATCAGGTTCTTTATGGGGAAAAGGTGGAAGAAAAAATAAAAACACACAAGAATATTTAACACATCTATATGAAGTGAGGAGAAACAAAAATTGACTTCATCTTGCATCATTCAATAAATGTCCAGCAATTTTCCACTTTTAATATACATACATAATGTCATTTGACTTTGGGCTTAACAGAGTCATAACTATTCATCTCTGGGCTTAAAGATTTCTCTCAGACTGATGATAAAGAGGATAAGAGAGAAGCCAGCCAACACTGGAAAAGAGTTGCAAGATGAAGAATGTTAACCTTGCCAGTCTGGATTTTTGTTAGCGATTGCCATGAAAATACTGCCTACGGGATTCTAAAGTAACAACAATTTGAAATAAATCAATAAAAACATTAATTAATCAATCAATCAATTACATTGAAGCCTAATGTCAAAGTCATAGTAAATGAACTCATTTTAAATGTTACAAGCTGCCTGTACCAACAGTTTGAGAAAGATCCTAACAAGTCTGTACCACTGTGTCCATGGTCTGTCTTCATTATAAATCCAAAATGGCAGAGTGCATGAGGAAAGAGGAGCTGCTGACCTGAGTGCGGTTCTTCCAGCGTTTTACATCATCCTCCAGCAGCCTCTTCTCAGCCTGCAGCATCCCATTCTTCTCGCTCAGCTCGGCGTTGCTCTCCTGCAGAGGCCGCATGTCCGTTTCCAGCTTCCGCATCTGGGCAGTGGAGTAAAGGGTAAAGAAAACTTTAAGGAAGTTTGATGCTGATTAACCCTTAAAGCCTAATTTTGTCCATGTGTAGCATACACCACTTTCTCACCTCATACTTTTTCAGATTAGTTAATGTCTACAGTAAAACTCAAGGACATCATTTATACTTTAGAAGTGAGCACACTGCCATTACTGCTTCTCCAGGTGATCACATGGTACAACAGGAAACTGGTGTGTGCGTTTTAAACAGTTGCCTTTGCCAGGTTCTGCTGCAGCTCCTGTTCCAGTCTGTTCTTCTCCTCCTTCAGCATCTTGTTCGCCTCCGTCAGTGTGTGGACGTTCTCCAGCCTCTTCAGCTTATCCTCTTGCTGAGCCATGGCCCTCGCAGTTGCCTGTGAACATCACATTCATGTCGATTAGAAGCTCAAACCTGCCTGTTCTGCTCCATTACAGATCACAGTTCATTTTTCCACTCGTGTGTGGTTTCATTTCTAAAAGTTTTATGATCATAGTTAATTATATCCCTTAGGATTAAACAGGCAGTGTACATTACTGTGCCTTAACACTACGCTTCCAGGAATTCACAGATCTACCAGCCACACAATCACAGTTCGTTTCCTCCATGGAGTCTCTCCATCTTTTATTTGCATAGTCTTGTTGAATGTACTACAGACAACACAGTAGAATATAATTATTATAGTATTATTATTAATGAATAAATGTGTTTAATTTGCAACAATCCATAAAAATATTGCATTTTACGGTTTACAATGATGAAAAAAAAATGTATTCCATTTTGGTTAGTTTTGTGAATTATTAATTTGTTCAGTTTCCTTTTTTAGCATCAGCTGCCGTGTATTGTGCTTCACTGAAACACTGCTAACAACTTCAGTATCAATCTACCTGCTCTAGACTGAAATTTACATGTGACGTAAAGAAATAATTATCAACAGGCATTTTCTACAGTCCGTACATATAGTGATGTACAGAGACTTTCAGGTTCGTGTATTAGGATACTAACCTTGAGGTTCAATGCCTTAATAATTTAGAAAATACACTACTGTGCAAAAGTCTTAGCCCCCTGAGAAATGTCTATGTAAGAGTAGTTTAGAGGCAGTAAGTGTTTTATTGTTTTATTTTCTGACACTAATATTAGAATCAATACCTATAAAATTAATACAGAGAACAGTACGTGTGTCAGTGTGTTGGGTTCCCTGGAAATTATCTGTAGGATCCATCATATCCCTGGTTTTGGCTCAATCAGTGTTTAAATCAAGTTCTGCTGCTGAGAGTTTCACACACATGCGATGGGTGGAGGCACTGAGGGGGAACACTGTATACACACACAACTCAAATAATTTTTACTTTTGGTTTTTTTCGTATTTATTCTTTTGAGAACTTGTATTTTGCTGCAGAAAGACACTCACTGCTGAGATAAATTGGACTTTTGCACAGCACTGTATTTCTGCATATACTGGGATATTTTTGTTCATTTTTGTACTGTTTTCACCTGCAGTTTGTCTCGCTCAGATGTAAGGGTGTCCTGGAGCTCCTTAAGTTCTTTCTCCAGGTGCTCCATGCGTTGTCTGTAGCGCAGAGTTTCCACCTGAGAAACCTCAAACCGAGCCTCAGCGATCTCCTTTTCCCGACGCACAAACCTGCAACACAACGCATGCGTTATTCTGAAGGTACCTCTGCACCTGCCCCAGAATTCCCAGGTGAGCATGAACCTGATTGTAGATGAATGAAAGCAACACATATTGAAAATGAATATGGGCCTGACCGCTAAGACAAATTTTAAATAATTGCCCTAATTTGACATTTTTTCAATTCTGTAACTAAATTTTTCTTTCAAATCTTTTTATCTTTACTTTTTAAAGACGTACTTTTATTTCTTGTAACTATTTTAGTCTTTCTTTATGCTCCACTGTTCGTTCTATATGACCACAGTGTATGATAACGTGCTGTAGAAATAAACTTGACTTGCCCATTACTAAATAGCAGAAATAGCAGTTAGCACTTTAATGAAAGGAGAACACATTCAGCCTGTCAGCGTTCTAGGTATAATGTATTTTGTGTTTGGGGAGTAGTAGCTAGTTTTTATTTTGACTGTTCATTTTGCTAAATTATTATTATTATTAAGAGAAGTGACATTTTGTTCACAAAAAGACTGTTTAACCTGTTGAACTGGACGAGTGGTTGCAGAAACAGAGCGGGAGATCAACAGACAGACAGACAGACAGACAGACAGGCAACCGCTGTTCTGGACCATAGTGATGGAAGTCAAACACTCAATTTACCTTCAGTCTTTGCTCCAAACCTCATAAACTGTAGTGACTGAAAGATCATCTTTAATACAAGAGGTGGAAATGAGGTTCTTTTTAAATGTGGCTGAAATGAAATGGTTTGAATAAAAAAAATATATTAATGTTTAAAAACATGCTCCCTTAGACAACTTGTATATTGAAGTACAGGGGGTCATCGACTTACGCACTCGACTTACAGAAATTCATGGTTATGTCGCGGCCTCTTCTTTTATGCACGTATTTACAGTAGTAGAATGCAGCTGAACACCTACTAAATGCTTTATGTAATACGGGGCTGCCACATGCAATGTGTGCGTGCATACGTGTGTGCAGGGACGGGAGAAAGTGGGGGATGTGCTCTGCTAATAAGATAAGAGTTCATGTGGATTGGTGTGTGAGATGGGGGGTTAATAGTGTACTGTGTGTGGATTGGTGTGTGAGATGGGGGTTAATAGTGCACAGTGCTAAGGCACCGTCAGTGTGGTCTTTCCGCAAGTCTCCTCTCCAATGCGTTTACTGCTGTGGTGGCTGTTGAAGCATTAAAAAGATAATTTCTACCTGAAGCAACGGTTCCTAAATGCTTTACTGTAATATGAGACGTTCATGTTGACAGCTGTTAATAAAGCACAGTGCTGTTTAATAAAGCCTCTGAGCTTGAGTTTCAACTTGCATCGAAATCTGAGGCGCGCTGCTTTTGGACAAACCAAACATTGACAAAACTCGAGGACCTCCTGCAACTGCAATATGACCACAATTTATTTGGGTCTGGATGACCCATTGGATCATGCTCAAACAAGAACTCTAACTCTAAAGAGTTGAGACTAGCCTCTAACTTTCAACTGAGGATAGAATGGGAGAATAAGCTGGACACGCTAGTGACCACCGGTGACTAAAAGGAGGAGACTTGTCCTGTAAATGAGCACAAGGAACAAAATAGGCTGCTCCTGCTTCAGGTACTATTCTGAGCATGAACCTGATCGGAAATTAATGAAAGTGATGCATATGGAAAATTAATATTGGTCTGTGTTGGCAAATTTTGAAGGATTGTTCACAATCATTTTACTTTCATTTATCATGTATCATTTATGTTTTATTTCTGTAACTTTATTATATTTCTAATTCTATGATTTATTTTTCTTAAATATTTCTCTTAACTCGTTTTTATTTCCTGTACCGTTATTTTTATGTTCTCTCTCTTTAAAGCACAATGAATGTCACGTGTGTTTGACAATGTGCTACAGAAATAAACTGGCTTACTGTCGACAGGCTGTTTTGTCGTCAAGAAACCATTCATGATGAAAGTAATTCTCCGATCAGGATTTATAAAGGTTTGGATTTTCCTGGTGTAAAATCCCGAGGTATCCGGAGATGAAGATCAAACGTACCTGAGGATTTCCAGGATCTGCTCCTGAGTCTTGCCGTCTTCATCAAAAGACACATTCAGAATTCCCTCTCTGACCGCCTGCTGCTGAACTGTGGCAGCCATCTTGGCATTTAGATTCTCCATCTGTTCATGCAGAAGGCCGTTTTGTTTCTGTAGATCATCTACTCGCTGCTGCCGCTTCACCAGCTCCTCCTGAACACATCAATATCCAGTGTTAATATTGCCTTAGAGTACAGAGAACAAACATCACCTCAATGTGGTTTATCTGAATGGTTCCAAAACAAATCTTATTTACACCATTAACATGTGTGTCCCCTCAATGGTAAAAGAAGCTTTCAATGTGAAATACAGGGAGCAGGAAGTGAAAAATATCACAAATCAGTTAATTATTAACCTTTTTAATAATGAATCATTATTAATTATCAGAATAAATCAAATTATTGTACACATTTAAGCCTAAAGATAATGAGATGGCCAACACGTCACAATCTCTAGTGTTCACACTCGTTGACTTGGGTTCCTGTGATTGAAGGTGAGCTCTACATCAGCTCTACATAACGCAGCTGTAGTCACAGTCTCAGAGAGAGGTGGAGGTGAGCTCTATATC
>JBBIGC010147499.1:0-18945 GCA_037576955.1 Lepidarchus adonis | reverse complement strand
CATGAATATTGTGAAGAGACAATGGCCACTACAGTGTTTTTCTTTGTTATAGGATAAATAAAACATGTATTTGATATAGCAGATATTGTTCTTTTTTAAGATACCGGGTTGGGACACTGGGAGTGAGAGTGTGCAGGGGAGGGAGGGGCTGCAACCTGCCAACAACCCCAATGAGACATTCCACTTTGCGTACGCCGCAAACTCAAACCCCCCCAAAAAACAAAAAAAAATCTCACTCCAAGCAAACTTCAAAACTTGAGAGCCCTGAACCGCTAACACAACAACCGCTAACTCAACAAACGCTAACTCACTCTCTTAACTTCCACCCAAAACAAACTGTAACTCCACCCATCTTTCACCCGCGCCGCCCCACTTGTTTTCCGTCTCCATCAGAAACACACCTCATCCCGTAACAACGTCAGTCATAACCCACAGGGTGAATCAGTGTGAGCGATGGAAATGGTTATTTGATTTAGCATTTAAACTCAACATTCAAGCAAAGAAGCTGCACAACATTTTGTGCTGTAAATACCATCACCATCCCGTCTGTGAGGAGGATAACAGCTCGTCTCCATTAACGCCTGTCTCTGGCATTTGAATATTTTTTTTAATAAACGCCCGGGCTACTATTGGAACATGTACAGTAAATTAGTTTAATCTTCAGATCCTCATTTTGTTTAGAGGCACCCATGATTGAGTGTTGAAGTAGAAATTCCAAGTTTAATAACTTTGACAGAAAATGTTTATTCATTCGTTCTCCCAGCTGCTTATCCAGTTTTAGTGGTGGGGCCGCTGACTATGGACCTGAGCCAGGGTTTACCTTGAACAGGAGGCCAACCCCTCACAGGACAACACACTCACACATACTCACACCTATGGCTAATGTAGAGTAGCCAGTCGACCTAAACCACAAGCCTTTGGACTTTTATATTAATAAGTATCTATTTTGGTCAAAAACAAAATGAAAATCCATGTCCACAGGACATTGTAAAGCTGAATTCTGGTGCTGGTGTTTCCCCACTGAAGGTTGGTCATGCTCCCAAAGTGCGGCCCCCATGCTGACCGTGTGTATGGTGTGTGAAGTAACACCCAGAACCCAGGCCCTGGGAATCAGTGTGAAGTACTGACCCCTTCCCTCATTCAGGAGAACCTCACTGCACACGTCCGTATGAGCAGGACATGGCCATGAGCTCATGTTGCTCCACAGTGGCAATCATCTCAGCTCAGTCAGTCAACACAGCACTGCGTCACGCTGCACCCGCGAGCTCACGAGTGAGTGGAGCCAACACTGTGTGTGTGTTCCTTTTTGTGGGAGCATGAACCTGAGTGTGTGTGTGTGTGTGTGTGTGTATGTGCACTGGAATAGGAGATATGGGGAGGATAATAGCCCATTAGGAGAATGGATGTAAATCTCAGTGGTGCTTTCCAGCTGGCTGACGTCAGTGCTTCCGTCACACACACGGGGCCCAGAGAGTGATTCCCATGAGATCTTGGAATGGGGGAAAGGTTTAATAATTACCCTGCATCATCTCACTAGAGCTCCTCTCTCTCTTTCTCTCTCTCTCTTTTCCACTCATTTCTTTCACTTGTGGCGTCCTGCTCTATATTTCGTCTTTATTTCATTCTCATTTTGAACAGTGTGCATGTGAGTGTGTGTGTGCTTCTGCATTTCTTTTCGCTTGACATTGCATCTCCATGGCAACCTGCTATGGACAAACCTTGTCAAGGTTCTGTGATTTGTGAGGCTCTGACACCGTCCATGTTACACCACATGGCACTGACACTTTCATTCCACACACATGCCTGTATGCATGTACGCACACACACACCTGCACACACAGTTATTAAATATGATACACATCATTTAATTTCAAAATATTATCATATTTTGCGTAAGCAGTTGCACCAGGCAGGGAAAATCAGCATAAACACCTCCTCCTCGCTCCACTCCTACCTGTCATCAAATTAAATTGTACGTCTACCTCCGAGACCAAGCCTCAGGGTAAGAAAGAGAAAGGTCTGATTTTCAACTGACAAGGACATTGTGAAATAATGATCACACTCCCTTATCAGCTCAACATTCAGAACGAAAGAGGAATGCTGGTCTCCATGGGACACTCATCAAACCACTTCACATTGACATAATTTACTAAAAATTGGAAGATTTTCTGAAATGCAATGAAAACATTTTATTTTGTCTTCTAAAAATGATAATTGGAATTAACTCTGGATTTTGACTAGGCCACTCCAAACTTTAATTTAGTTTTTATATTATTTAGCCATTCAGAGATAAACTGGTGTGTTTTGAATCATTGTCTTGCTGTATAACCAAAGTTTGCTTGAGGATTTAGGATTGTCTGGTAGAGTGCAGAATTCATAGTTCCATCTATTACAATCAGTCACAACGCAGCCCCAGACCATCACACTACCACCACCTTTACTGTTAGTATGATGCTTAATTTAATAGAGCACTGTGTTAGTTTTAAAATGCAACGGGATCCCAAAAGTGCTTGGGGTCATGCAGATGTTTTTTAGCAAATGTGAGACAAGCACTGATGCATTTATGGCAAAACTAGTTTCCCAATGGAAAGGACCAGCTAAGGTCCTACAGGTGCTCAGCGCCATGAATTGCAGCAGGGGTGTCCAGCTCCGGTCCTGGAGGGCCGTTCTTCAGCACAGTTTGGTGATTTCCCTGTTCAAGCACACCTGGATCAAACCACCTGTTAACCGCCAGCTTTACTGAGTGTGTTTTAGAAAGGGAGCTACCAAACTGTGCAGGACACCAGCCCTCTAGGACCAACTTTGGACACCCCTGAATTACAGAGTGGAAGTCCTGGGTGATTCAGAACAGGTGGACACATTTCATGTTGCTAACTTGAAGAAATTTGATATGGGCTTGCAGTTCTTTAGATGTTGTGGGTTCTTTTTGGCCTCCAGGATGAGTTGTTGATGTGCTCTTGGAGTTATTTTGGGAGGGCCATTACCAGGAAGGTTCACCACTGTTTTCCATTTGTGGATAATGGCTCTCACCATGGTTCGCTGGAGTCCCAAAACCATAGAAATGGATTTGTAACCCTTTCCTGACTGATAGATTTCAGTGACTTTGTTTTTCATCTGTTCTGGAGATTATTTCTTGTGGCTTTATGTGCTACTTTTCAATATATTTTATTCTACTTAATTTTGTCAGACAGGTTTTATTTCAGTGATTTCATAATTGAAAAACTCTGACAGTAATCAGTTGAACTTTCCAAAAATTTTGGTGACTCACAGTTAAATCATGGTTGCCCGATGGGGGAATTACTTATCACATAGGATGAAGTAGGATAGCTTTTTCCCTCAATAAAAGAAACACTGCAAAGACTATTTTTAAAGTCTTGCTTCATTGGAGTTATTTTGGGAGGGTCGGTCATTACCAGGAAAGTTCACTACTGAAATAGGCAAATAGGTGAATCGGATAAGATATTAAATTCAACAAAAAGTGTTTTGCTTCTTATTTTCTTTTGTACTCAGTATTTGGTGCATTACATTGCAGTGTCCAACAGTAGTCAGCATTAACGCATTCCAATTGCCCTGGAACAAGGGACATGTTACAATTCACTGTCTTGTAGCTTTGAGAAGTTTGTCTAAAAGTTGAATGTAGTTTGGGGCTTTGTAATTACCCAGAAAATTGTCAACAACATCTTTGAAGGCATTGAATTGCCAGTTTAATGTGTGGGTGGCAAAAATATATTTGCCGGGTCAACAATCGATTCATGTGCCACATTTTTCTGTCCTGGAACTAACTTTTTACAGAGTGGACAGTTCAGTGGAGTAAAGTGCGACTCTTTGGCACAACTGTCCCAACAATAGTACTTTGTAGCCAAGCTGTAGTCCTAGTAACAGCAACGATTTTAAGCTTTGCCTTTGCCCTGCCCCTTTGTCATTGTCTGCAGCTGTGTCTCATTCCATTTGCCTGCCCATGTCTAGGTGTTCTGCATGTTGTCTTACTTTTTATGCCCTTGTGTTTCACAATGTCCTCTCTGTTAATAAACGTGTTCCACACTGCAAGCACATTAACCACATCAGTCTAAGGTTGCAGCAACCGGCCTACAGAGGGTCCCGTCATGTTACACTCCCATCAGCAGACTGAGGAAACAATTTCTCTGGTGAGCTCCACCCCCAGTCGGCAGAGTGCAGCAGAGGCCATGCAAGAGGGGCAATTAAAGAGGGGCAATTAGCAGGCATGAGCCACACCTGCCATGACCCTTTATAACCTGGCTGCCCCATTGAAGGGTGCAGAGTCCTCCGCCCAGTTACAGTCTGACTCTGCTGGTATTGGTATAATGTGAGACATTCTCTCAACACTACTTTTCCTGTCTTTTGGGAACTTTCTTCTGTTTTAAAATCTACTCAACTCATACCATCTCAGGGAAGAAGGAGGTCTCAAGTCAACACAAGTCAAGTCAAATTTATTTATACAGCGCTTTTTTACAACTGACGTTGCCACAAAGCAGCTTTACAGAGTTTATCAAATCTGGGTCCGAGCCCCAATGAGCCAAAGTGACAGTGGCAAGAAAAACTATAGGAAGAAACCTTGAGAGGAACCAAGGCTCAGAAGGAGAACCCATCCTCCCCTGGTCGACACCGGAGAGCGACAAAAAAAGAAGAAAACTATGACTAAATAAAATCAGGAGTTCAATGTGAAGAGGCATCTACAGTTCCTTAGGGGAGATCAGGCAGCTTTCTGTCCATGCATGCTCTCTTCAGTAGGTGTGGGTAATCACAGCATGGACCGTTCATTTACACAGTAATCACATTCAGGTTAAAGAACCACACCAAGACCCTTGTCCTTGTCTGGTTTTTGGATCTCCATTACCTCCAACCATGTTTTGCTCAGTATTTGGTCATATTGGTGTATCACCCCTGTGTCAGATTGACACAGTTCTGTCTGTATCTTTTTTTGTCTGTGTATTTATAGTAAACCTGATTCACTGCAGGGTTTCACATTTATTTCCTATGACAAACTAGTACGCAAAACAGTTTACAGTGAACTTCAAATCCAAAAAGAGAACTGGTCATTTTAAAGAATTTCACTCAGGGCTATGTTCCACAAACTGCATACACTTTATTTAAATTGAAACTGGTAAAAGTCAGTATTTTCTCAAACAATTGACTTTCATTCAGGCAAATTTGCAGGTCCTAATAGGTTTGTCTGGTTTCTTTAAAAGGACTTCAGACCAAAGAGGCCCTCTCATTCTGAGAATGTGAAAGGACTGAGAAAGTTCTTCATTCTTTGAAGTAAAACATGTATCTCTTGCTGAAAACAGGAACAGATGCTGATCCAGTGATCCACTCCCAGAACAAAATCAATTTATCCTCGATCATTCTGTAATATGAGAATTTTCTATTATCTCTATTATCTCTCTGGATGCTTCTAAGATGTTTGACCAGATGGAATGGCTCTTATTTATTAGAAGTGATTAAATGGTTTGGAGATTGGTAAAGATGGTGCCTTCATCAACAGTGCAATGTAGAAAATCCAAAAAATTGTAAACAAAGGGCAGAACCAAGCAGATTATCCAAAATATGTAAAGTCCAAGATCCAAGAGCAGGAAACAGAATGCTCAGAAATGTGGAATAAGCAGGAGACTATGCAACCTCCCATTGCTACTGTCTCCCTTAGCAAGGCAGCAGTAATGAGCCCCAACCATCTCCAGCTGGTAGTGTGTCCTGGAGGCCTGAATCAGTTTTCAGGGGATGCAGAACAGCGCCCCCTGGTGTCTCGTACACTGTGTTCCAGTGGGTTTCCTCCAGGTGTGCCAGTTTCCTCCCAATGCAAGTACAAAGCTTGAGGTGTAAGTTGACTGGCTACTGTAAACTATCCATAGTTTGGGTAGTTCACATATTTCTCATACTGTTACCCAGTCTCTTTCTTATTGTTGAATCATGAACAATGACATTGGCAGGGGTGAGTGAGGCTTACAGTTCTTTAGATGTTGTGGGTTCTTTTTGGCCTCCAGGATGAGTTGTTGATGATGATGTGCTCTTGGAGTTAATTTGGGAGGGCCATTACCAGGAAGGTTCACCACTGTTTTCTATTTGTGGATAATGGCTCTCACTATGGTTCGCTGGAGTCCCAAAACCATAGAAATGGATTTGTAACCCTTTCCTGACTGATAGATGTCAGTGACTTTGTTTTTCATCTGTTCTGGAGTTTATTTCATGGCTTTATGTGCTACTTTTCAATATATTTTATTCTACTTCATTTTGTCAGACAGGTTTTATTTCAGTGATTTCATAATTGAAAAACTCTGGCAGTAATCAGCTGAACTTTCCAAATATTTTGGTGACTCACAGTTAAATCATGGTTGCCCGATGGGGGAATTACTTATCACATAGGATGAAGTAGGATAGCTTTTTCCCTCAATAAAAGAAACACTGCAAAGACTATTTTTAAAGTCTTGCTTCATTGGAGTTATTTTGGTTAGGGTCGGTCATTACCAGTTCAGGTGGGTTTCCTCCAGGTGTGCCAGTTTCCTCCCAATGCAAGTACAAAGCTTGAGGTGTAAGTTGACTGGCTACTGTAAACTATCCATAGGGGTGTGTGTGAGAGAACTTCTGAAATGGATAAGGGGTTTGGAAAATAATTAAAACATTTAATTAAAAACAAACCTGCAGCAGTTTAATTTAATCTAAAAATGTAGAATTGAAATGGTAATACCCTACAATACTTTACTAAAACAAGAACTTGTGGATTACAAACTATTTCCAGAGTCCAGACTTCTGATTTAGTTTCTGCTTTCTCATTTCCTGCTAATGATGATGCCCATCTCAGAGAAGCTTGGGCCAAAGTTATGAAGGGGGAAGTCTGGGAAGACCGATTATCTAGAATGGGAGAAGGATTATCTAGAATGTGCAAATGTAAATTAGTTTTAGGTTCCAGCTGATTCAGTTGAAGGATGTACACAGGATTTCTAATCGCAGTTGTGGCTCGTTCTCCAAAACTGGTGCAGTGTAGTCACTGGAATGTAATTCTGGCACATTAAAAAATATATATTTTTACCAAAATATTTGATTGGTTTTTAAGGGTTTGCAGAGAGGATCTGCAGCCAGATAAAGAGCTGGCAAGTTTAGCTTTGTTTCCTTTTAAAGCACTTCCATTTTCTGAGCAACAGGCTTTAATGACCAGAATGGTCGCAGGCGAGACAATTGTGCCTCTCTAATTGTTCTCTTGTGCTCCATGTTTTGAACAATGGTTGTTCATAAGCCAAATGGAAACATTATGCTCTTGTGAGATAGAGTCCTAGCGGAAATTTGGGAGTATTTGGGGACCTTTCGTGGTCTTTACTGAAGAGGCTTATTGTCCTATGTTTTATTCTGTATTTTAATTTTTTTCTTTCTTGTGTTTGTAAATATTTATTTCTTTGTTCATATTTTATGACATTTTTAAATGTTTTTTTTTGCTACAGTTTTGCATGTGCTTTTCTTTTTACTCTGGTTAGAGTTGATTCTCCTTCATGATGCACATTTTCAATAATAGACTGATCTGGACTCTGGATGGGCCATAAACTCTGTATGAAGCCACATTGTTGTAGTGCATGCACAAGAGAAATGCCCCAGACTGTGCTGCACAAAAGCAATAAGACAAAACACTTTAAAAAGCAAAGCCAGCAAGATGAACTTTCTCTCTCATGATTCCGATTGCTCTGGATCTGCACCTTTCCAACATATAAACTCTGCAGGGCAGTGGATCTAATGATACGTTCTTCTGTAGACACCACCCTCTGCAGGGCTTTCTACTGCTGAACAGTGCAGTTCCCATGCCAGGTTGCAATATTTCCAGTCAGGATGCTCTCGATGACTCTACTGTAAAACCTTTTCAGGATGATGGTGGAAAACTAACCTAACTGAGCTCAGGCTTGGAGGACATAACAGCATTTCTCATTGTATAGTGAAGTTTCTGGCTTCAACAGCAGACTGTGTTAAGTGGCAGTTATCTGAAGTCATCCCAAGCCCACCAAGTATTTTTTATTACAGTAGCATGATTGGTAGCAATGCCTTCTGAATACTTGATGGTCCCACACATTCAACAGCGGCCTTGACCTACATTTCCTGATCCACTTTTTTTCAGAATATTATGTACTATAGTTGGTACAATTCCCAATTTCTTTGCAATGGAAATTTTCTTTTTGAAATTATATACAATTCGCTGACAGTTATGAGCCATTTTTCTTGCAACTTTTAATGGATGCTTCTTTTATACCTTAACCTTAACCTTCACAGTTCAACTGCTTACTGTGGAATGTTTTAAAGCAACTCTTATTTCACCCTGTCACAAATTTTGAGTTTGGTATAGGTTTATATTTGAGAATGCAATCAAGTTGGACAGTCAAACTAGTAAAAGTAATTTTTCTACTTTTGTCAGTTGAATCAAAGTTTAAGAGAATTTACAGATTTCAAATTGAATTTTTTTTGTAGTTTACAAAATTTACTTTGCCAGTTATTCAGAAATGAGGGTTACAATTGATATGTTCATTTTAATAACCACCCTGACCTTTTGCATGTACTCTTTTAAAAGGTATTTTTTGTTTTTCTGTAAGGAAAACATTTGATGTTCTTTGAACAATGGTAATGCTTCAAAACTTTAATGCATTCACAGTTTTTTCAGAATCAGAATCGTGTTTATTGGCCAAGTAAGAGAGTAAACACATACAAGGAATGTGTTAACAATATATATAGTTATATACGTAGGTGTATGTAAGTATAGTACATATAACAATAATATGCATATACAATATGTAATTATAAATATATGTATGAATCTATACATGTGCTTAAATGGACACTCGTCCATACAATATAATAAAATAAATACAGATATGAACTAAACTAAACTCTAATATACATAGATTGTAAGAGATTGTAAATAAAGTGCAAAGTGCAAATGTGATGATGTGTGTACTTTATGACATTTCATCTGTTTAGGAGGGAGATGGTGAGAGGAAAGAAACATGTAACATGTACCTGGGGTTGTTTTTCAGTCACATGATTTTTCAGTTTCCAGGGGTTCACCTTGAATGTAAACCCTCTTGTGTTTAGTGCGGTTGTCAATGTTTGTCTAAATGTAGGTATGTAGTGTTTAGGTACCTCTATGTTGGTTTCCATGGTCTTGTATCTTTAACCTTAAACTTCAGTATTTGTTGCTGAATACCCTACGTTTACTTTAGTACTTTCGTACCCTCGAACATTAGTTTTATGTTTAGTCTCTCCCATTCACATTCAAGATCATGTTGTTTCCTCAGGATTATTAAAATAAGGCTCAGTACAAGAAGCCAGTGGCCAGATATTCAAACACTGCAGGTTGTTCATTGAATTCTGTGATGACACTTTGCTCCATGAAGCGTTGGGTTTCAGTGCAATTGATGCTGGTGCTACTTTAAGTGACTGAAGAGGCTAGTGTGTGAGCCTCACATTCACCCAAATATAGAGCTGGGATAGACAGTTATTGAGGTAATGATCGACAGCCTCTGTTGCTATTGGGAAGACGTGGCTCCTTCATTGCATTAATCACCAAGTCACCAAGCATTGCTTCAGAAGCCAAGTAATCGTTCCCATGTGAACAAATCCTGCAATGTTTTCCTAAAAATACTCAAACTCAGACTATTACTCTCCCAGATAGTTACCTCGGGATATGGAGCGTTCTTATGACTGACATCATTTCTCAAAAGAACAGCATTTTGTCTCTGAAATCAGAAAACGGTCAAAACTCTCTGTAGGCACTGTGGCTGGTAGAATAATGTTAATACAGTATTATTGGTAATGGAGCTATAAATTGTCAGAATGCAGAATGTTTTTTAAAAAAATCCAATCTCCTGACCAGGACATTACATTGTTCTAATAACCCATTTAAACAATTACAGTATATTAGACCAGTGGTCCCCAACCTTTTTTGCGCCACGGACCTGTTTAATGTCAAACAATATTTTCACGGACTGGCCTTTAAGGTGTCGCGGAAAAAAACAACAAAATAAAATAATACAACCAAAGGAATGTTTACGCTTTACCATAGCAGCCAGAGGGCATTAGCGGCAGAGATGAGGATGTTGTTGGCGCATTTCAGGAGGACGCTGCTTTTTTATATTGTAATTATTTGTACGGCCTGGTACCGGTCCGCGGCCCAGTGATTGGGGACCACAGTATTAGACCGGTATTTTTTACAGTACAGTATTGTTTATATTGTACAGTTATTGCTTACATTTTACCGTATTACGGTAAATTATTATTTATATTGTAATCTATTTTACATTTTCTGTAATATATTTCTATTTGTGTGTTTTTTTGGGGAGGATTGTAATTTTTTTTTTATCAGAGTATGTTTCGCCATGTTATACTTGTAGACCCATGTATTTGACAAACAATCTAGAATTGTATATATTATGACTAAATTTACTTCATTATGAGACACCACATGACTTGTTACACTGACCTTGCTTCCAATAGAAATTAACACGAATGTCAGGTAATTCTTTATAATCTTGCATGTTTATATAGCATGTTAATTAATAGCATTAAATAGCATGTTTTTTGTTGCAACATTTTTTCAAGTGAGGAAGGTCAGGGCTAATGTTAAATAATAGTAAGACATCCTGTGTGCTAAGAGATGTGAATATTGTATTGCTGTATTACATATATTGAAGAAAAGGTGCTGTGCTTCTCAAGGGCTTTACATGAAAAATATTCTGTAGAATAATTTCATGCTGTTCTTAACATTATAATTCTTGCCTGTGGAACACCAGCTGGTGGGGCCACAAAAGCAAGCACAGTAGAAAAGAGTGACTTTGTACACGTTGAGTGAAGAAAATGTACAGGCCATAATAAGTATACTTTGAATACCATGCTGTTAGAATAACTCATCCAGTTAACTTTTTGTTGTTGTTTTCTACCGTCCACCAGGTCTTCTAGGAGAGTTCACAGAGGAACTGAACGAGCTGCTATCTTCCCTAGAGGATGATGGAACCCCACTCATGCTCCTTGGGGATCTCCACATCCACCTGGATAAAACCGAAGCAGCAGACTTCACTTTACTACCGGCTACTGAACACCCCACCCACCCACAGAAAAGGCAACCAACTAGAGCTGATAATGACACGTAACTGTATCACCTCCAATCCTTCTCTCACACCCTTACATGTATCTGACCATGCATTTATAACATTTAATCTCTTTGTACCCCCAAATTCCACTGCACCACCTACTTTGGTACAGCTACACAGAAATCTTTGTTCTCTCTCTCCCACCCGTCTCTCTTCCCTTGTATTATCCACACTGACACACCCATACACCTACTGCACCTCACAATCAAGCCACTGCAGAGGATCCAGAATGCAGCAGCTCTCAAACACGCCCATGTGACGCCACTGCGCTGTTCTCTACTCTGGTTCCCATTGCAGCACCAAATTCAAGTCCCTGATGCTTGTCTACAGGATCATCAACGGATCTGCTCCCTGCTACATGACAACACTCACCCAGACTTACACACCCACCAGATCCCTCAGATCAGTGAGAGAACAGCGATGGGAGATTCCACCCCCACGAGGAGTCAAACACCACTCCAGACTCTTCTCCTTCATTCTCCCCCACTGGTGGAACAAGCTGCCCAGACACATCAGAACTTCAGAGACTCTCTCCACCTTCAAAAAACACCTCAATACTCAACTGTTCCATGACTACCTCAGCATCTAAACCCATCAACAAAGTTCACTTTAACCCTGACTTTTAATCTAACACATCAAACACAGGGCATCATTCTACAGGTCCAACAGCTTCACACTTGCAAATAATATATACTTACAACAATATAATTAAATATGCCACTTGTGTCGTGCCTTATCACAGGCAAAGAAGCACTTAAAGAACTTCAGCCAATGCTGAAAGATTTAATGACAATAATTAATGTTCTGACTCGTATAGCACTTGTATATATGAATAGGAAATGTTAACTATGTTGTAGCACCTACCGTCTGTTTTAGAATTACTCATAAGCTCTTAATGATAGTGTAGAAATGTGTTTCTCTTTCAGATAGTAATGATGTAGCTCTTGTCATCTGCACTGTTGTAGCACCTGCACTGTTTTCTATGACTAAGAAGATTGTAACTCCCTGTAACTCGCACATCAGTATTTTCATGTCTGAATTTATGATTGATTGTTCCTGTACCTGGAAGTCGCTTTGGACAAAAGCGTCAGCCAAATGAATAAATGTAAATGTATATGCAATCTAAGTAAAAATAAGGCAGTGAGGCAGACAAATAGGATGTGGTACCAAGTCATGGGCCAAGATATGTTAAAACATAGAGGAACAAAGCTGAAACGGACACTAGATGGGAAGTGGGGGTACTGGGCCAGACAGTACAGACTCTACACCAACATGGTGCCCGCGGTGCCCCCAAGGACCACATGAGGCTTCTCATCATAAACGTGATCATTGCCTTCACATAGATGAGTGTCATTAATCCGTATTGATAACACATAACTAAAGGTAAACTGAGCAAATTTATTTAAGAAGGGTGTATCAAACTGGTACTTCGTACGACTCAGTACCCGTCAAGTAGCTCTCAAAAAGGTTGGTGGGAACTTTTCCCCCCTGCCCTCACATCTGGATTAACTCACCTAGGTTAATTGCCAGGTGTAGTGAGGGTGTTTTGGGGAGGGGAACTACCAAACTGTCCAGGACTGGAGTTGCCCATGCTAAGGAAAAAAATGGGCTTGCATGGGCTTGGAGGGTTGGGGAAGTGGATTAAAACAAGGGGTTTCATTTGGAACAAAAGTTGGGTTATGATGGTGCATAGCCAGTGGCAAAGTGTTCCTGACAGAGCAGAGGCTGGTGACCAGAGGTGGTAGGAAATTGTCTTGAGAAGCAGAACTTGGGTGGAGATCATGTCCCTCTGGCCAACCTGATATATACTGGTGCTGTAAAGCAGTTTGGTCTGTTTGACCCCAGAACAGATGCCTGGTCAGAAGTTACAGTGACAGGAAACTGTGGAAGTTTCCAATCCATACAACACTCGTTGAAAGATGACTGGAAGGGGTGGGTTTGGTATCATCAACATACTTGGGTCTTGCTCTAAAGTCTTGTTCGCACTTTAGCCATAACTTCCAGGTCACAGTGTCGACTTGGTAATTAGACAAATGCCTCAACTTGGCAAATAATCTGCTACAACAGTGGTTCTTTACCTGGGTTCGATTGAACCCTAGGGGTTTGGTGAGTCGGTCTCAGGGGTTCGGAAGAGCCTCCGCCACAGAGGTCCGGACACACCCAAATTATCGTGTAAATTCATGATGACGCCCCGCTTGCCCATCACTGGCTGCAGATGATCATGCTACACTGTTTGGCCAATCAGTGATGCTGGGAATTTAACACACTCAGTAGTCAACGTGGGACTGTCGTGGTAGTACTTTGTGTGATTTTTTTGTTAATATTTTAACCCATGCTAACTATATCGGGCAAAAGAAGAAAGCGGTCGGACGAATATGTACAACATAGATTCACATGTATCACAGAAGGTCATTGGAGTGAGCGTCCTATCTGCATAATTTGCAAAGTCAAGTTGGGCAACTCTAGTCTCGCACCTGCAAAATTGTGTTGGTTTTGTTCTTTGAACAAGATGATTCATGCATTTTGTGCACCAGTAAAAAACATATCTATGTCTTGAGTTTGAAAAAAATCATATTTTATTTTTCACTAAAGAGGAGTTCGATGAATGTGCATATAAAACTAGTGGGGTTCGGTACCTCCAACAAGGTTAAAAAGCACTGTGCTACAAGAATATGTTATGTGTGAACTGCCCAGAGATGTGATAAACAATGGCGGCCTTTTCAGTGTCTGGGACTGGATATCCGGAATACCAAGCATTTGAAGAAATTGCACATGATAGGCAAAGAGCAACAGGCACTCGGAGGTGTGATACGTCTTCCACGCCATGGGTCACGTCAGTATAGCACTGGGCCAAACAAACTTAGTCAGGGCTGGTGATACTATTACATGGGTAGAAAAATCTACAGAAATGAAACTGCATTATGTAAAGCTGATATAGAGCTCACCTTCACCTCCCTCTGAGACTGACTCTAACTACGTTATGTAGATCTTACCTCCAACTCTTTCTGAAGAGCAGGACAACTCTCACAATCCCCCAGCAGAGATACGGGGTGCGCTGTTGCATTCGGGAGTTACTCGGTTTTGAAATTCTCATATTTGTGGGTTTATAGCCCTGATATCCCTACGTGCAAGGGTGGGCACGAGATCCATCTAGCCACTGAGATGGGTGGGGGTGGGTGTCATGGCGGCAGAGCTACGCCAGTCAGAGTAAACTCAGGGGCAGTATGGTTCGCAGAGGAATTACTCCAGCCATATGTGAATATGGGGGTCGATCTTGCTAGTGACAGATCTTGGGTGTGAACACCCAGGTCGCAGATCAGTCATATGGTTGTGCACAAGACTCACAAACACAGGGAGACAAGTCGCTGAGATCATGACCATGTCTGTGATTTTGTAATCTTGGCTAAAATCATATAGTGTGAACAAGGCTTAAGAGGCTACATTCGGAGAGGTCATGCACTTGGACGATATCTCCAGTTTTTGGTAGGTTCTGTCCAATGGTAAACCTGCTGACAAGGAGATATAACAATTAATTTTCCAATGGCTTTAAAAAACTTGAAAGAGGATTGGGGATCACTTCAGAGGGAAGTCTGAAGTTGATGATGTTTAATTAAGTAATCATTTCAGATAAAGTGAAAAATGAATGGTCTCGTCTCTGGGAATGTCTTCAGTGGATGGGTGGATGTCTGAGATCAGATGTATGACCACACCAATCAGCCATAACACCACTTCCAGGTGACTATACAATGACTGGTTACAGTATTTCATTACAGTGGCGAGTGTCAGAAGGAGGGATATATTAGGTGGAAGTGGAAGAAGGTCAGAAGTGTAAGAGACGTGGCAGTGTGTGTCACCTGGGTGGTATATGTGCCCTAATTCCTTATAACCTTGTCAAATTGTTTATCAAATAACCTTCCAGACAAGGACTGGTCACAAAGCACATGCCTGCCAGCTGACAATGAGTTTTTATATTTACTTCTATATTTTCATCTGTATCTTAAAATACACAAACAGACGTATGCATGTGCGCACACACACTGTAAAAAGTGAGTAGTATCACGAGTCCACGTGTGCTGCAAAATTCAATTTTTCATGAGACGAGCCTTGTTTGTGTTGCTGCTTATTTTCATCTGACCCCCATCTGCGCTCTTTCCTGCCTCTTCACTTCTCTTATCCACTCATGCTCTCTCTCTCTCTCTCTTTCTCTCTCATGCATGCACACACACACAGAGATAACGATAATAAAGTGCCTTTGTTCTCATCTACACAATCACACCTAAAGACTAGACTTACACAAACAGTATGCATTTCAGGGCAGGATGACCCATACATCTTATATACAATGGAACAGTAAATCTAACAGGACCAAGAAAATACAATTTTAAAAATGTTATTTTAAGATGCCATTTTAATTCTTTATATTTTTTACTTTTTCAATTTATTTTCTAAATGTATTTTTTATTTCAATCTGATTATTTATTCTTTAAATAAATTATGTTCATTTTAATATTTGATGTTATTGATTTAACATTTTTTAATTGATCTGCAGTTTTGGCAGCTTTGGATCTTTTATATGTATACTATAAATAAAATTGGCCTTGACCTATTCATTGCAATTCACACAAGTTCGATCCCTGGGTCTGTGTGGAGTGTACAAGCTCTAACTGTGTTTGTGTGGGTTTAATCTGGGTTCTCTGCTTTCCTCTCATTGTCCAAAGGCTTATGGTTTAATTTGACTGGATTCTCTACATCACCCATAGGTGGGAATGTGTGAATTATTGTCTGGTGGGGCATTTACAATGAGTGACTGAATACTATATAAAAATAATTTCTGGATTTTTAATTTCTTTTAAATTATGATATGCTATACAAGTCGGTTTGCCTTGCCTTGATTTTATCAGACCCAGAACATTCATATTTATCATAATTGACGAGGCATTTTGTCTCGTTTAGAAAGGTTTGGGTGGTCTTTGGATTGCACCACACACGCTATACATGGACACTAATGCTTATCCATCTGCTATACCCACACACACTAGTGCTCGGCCCCCTGAAGTTGCCACAAGATTATGACTGCAACAATATTTCTATTTCTCCGTCCACTGTGGAATTGCATTTAAAGGAATATCAGTGCTGCTGAGTAATGTGAGTCATTTGGTCAGTAGCGTTTGACACCGAGCTTGGAAAATGCGCCAATAATCAAATCTGGCTCAGCTCAGTGGTGAGGCCTATATCACCTTGTCGATTTCCTGGTGCTTCCCCGCCCTTCCCCCATTGTTCTTTCTTCTACATCAATTTCTCCAATGTCTTAGGGGGATATCCCCAATGCCCACTGCTCGTATATTTAGCTCCCCCCGCAACCTCCTATAGATGCAGCTCAGCAAACCCTCCCTCCTCCGGAGGCTTCGATTCTTATTGACTTCAATAACAAGGAAATTAGATTACGGATCATTTACTGTGAGCGTGGTGGCCAGAGCCGGCTAGCCTCCCTACTGACAGCTCCTCCGCCACTGCTATCCCCTCGTTGTCCTCCTCCACCTGGGTCCCTCTAATTGGTTTTTACACTTGGTGCAAAGTGAAGATTAAATGGGGTGAGGGGTGTGTGTGGCAGAGAGAGAGAGAGATCTCAACCATTTCATTGGGATTACTTCATCTTCGACTCACCTGATGCTCCATTTACTAACAGGACTGAAGGCCAAGTACGACTCGCTGTCTCTTTCTATGTCAGTATTGTGTGGCACCATTATTTTCCAGCCCTCTCTTGGGCATGGAGTTCACTAGAGTTTCACACGTTGCCACTGGAATCTTCTTCCACTCCTCCATGATGGCATCACTAAACTGGTGAATGTCCTTGCCCTAGTAAGTCACAGTACATGTTGGCATTCATGTTTCCCTCAATGAACTGTAGCTCCGAAGTGCAAGCAGCACTAATGCAGACCCAAACCATGACACTCCTACCACCATGCTTGACTTTAGGCAAGACACACTTGTCTTTATACTCACCTGGTTGCTGCCACACGCTTGACACCATATGAACCAAATAATTTTGTCCTGTTAAATAATGAGAGATTGCGAGAACGATAACACTTAATACACACCTGCTCCCCATTCACACCTGAGACTATGTAACACTAACGAGTCACATGACACCAGGGAGGGACATTTTCACTTAGGGGTGTACTCACTTTTATTGCCAGTGGTTTAGACATTAATGACTGTATGTTGAGTTATTTTGAGGAACAGGTGAGCTGAAGCAGGTGTGCGAGGGAACGTGCCCATCCCTGCTTTATTTATTTATTATTTCACTGAGGGGAAATTTACTCTCCGCATTTTTACCCTTCTAATGTAGTGAACATACACCTGGGTAGTGGGCAGCGCCCGGAGAGCGGCAGGGATTTTGGTAACTTTGCTTTAGGGCACTTCAGCCTGCTGCTGGATCAGGGACTGGAACCCATGACCCTTCGGTCACAAACCCACTCCACTAATCATTAGGTCATGGCTGCTTTAGAACCTAAGCCTAGAAGTGCCATCCAAGCCATTGAAGCATGGACTCCAGAAGACGTCAGAAGGTCCCTACTGAGCAAGCCAGAGGCAAAGGAAAACCAAGGACGAACAAAGATGGTGAATGGAGGCCCACCGAATAGTAGGGGTGTAACGATAAGTATCAATGCATCGACCAAAAGGATGACCGATCTGACACATGAAAACTGATGTGTGTTTGTTGCACAATTTTACTGCATTTTCCTGTGGGCAAAGTTTTTAATGAGAAGCTGTTTTTGATTATGACTCCATTTCCGTATTATTCCCTTTATAATAAAATGTTCTGATTATAATCTGTCTGTATGTGAGAGTTTATGGAAATGAAGCAGATTTTGTCAAATTTGATCATATTTCAGATTGCAAACCCTATTATTGAACCACATCGCTGCAAATGATCAAATTATTGAATTGTTGGCTAAAGTTATCTATTTAGAATGCAAACGCATTGACAGGTGGTAATGTATAATTGGAATCTATGTTTTTCAAGTAATCATTACTTTTGATGTTATGGCTGATTGATGCATATAACTCAGGCACTGAATCATTAGTACCACTTATTCGCCCAGATTTGCAGTTATTAAGAATTTAAGAATTAACAAACTGCTATGAATGTGTATAAGTCACTTAAGTCAACACTGTGTTTACGCACTGTGACCAATTTTCCAAGCTCTGTCAGGAGGTGTTTTTGCTCTTAGTGGTGTTACTGCTACACACATCACACCCTTGACATTTCTCAAATGTCTCTGGGCTCGTCACTGCTGCCCTCAGACAGCTTTTGTAGTTTTGCAGCAGCTTCTTTAAAAAGCCTCAAATCTTAGGCTAGTCACGTTTTGGCCCCTGTGCCTACAGTAAAAATAGGAGGATCAATACTGAAAAATGTATTCTTCTAATCTTGACTGAACTCTTAGAGAACCAAACCCCAGACAAAAATATAAATATTAAATGTTTTACTAAAACTCAGCTCAGTAATTTACTTCTCACTCAAAATACTCTTTTTATTTCACAGTTTTTATTTGGCCTTAGAGAATATTTTCACAACGCTTCATAAAACCTTTTTAACATTATCTGGTAAGATTCATTGGCTACAGTGAATCAGAATTGCTGGTATTACTTACAGTTTTCATAGCTAAAATCAACTCACCCTTCCATCTCATCAGGGTACAGCAGAGTCTACAAATACTGTTCAGAACTATTATTTGTAATTATTATTATTATTATTATTATTATTATTATTATTATTATTATTATTATTATTATTATTATTATTATTATT
>JBBIGC010147478.1:0-18950 GCA_037576955.1 Lepidarchus adonis | reverse complement strand
ATGGATGGATGGATGGATGGATGGATGGATGGATGGATGGATGGATGGATGGATGGATGGATGGATGGAAATAATAAAGAATGACACCAAGGTTTTTATGCTCGAATTGGGCAGCAGTCAATCACTTTAATAAGCTCTGAAAAGAACTCAAAAGCAAGTGCACCCCTCACTGGCGTAGCACACACAGAGCATTAAGGCATCGGAACCCAATATGACTGCAATGGCCGAACCACTGCCAAGCCACCCAAATCAATGGCCAACACAATGATGGTGATTCAGCCATTTCCCTCCAGCACTACTCAGAATGGCCCAATTACAGGCCAGAATCAAAATCCTGGTAAAACAAACAGCAATTTACCAGCACAAGGCCTAGTACAATATCTGGGAAATTACCAGGAGTTTTTATGTATGAACATATCCATGAACATTTTTAAGTTTAGTTTTGTGAGTTTAAACATTATTCTACTGTGCTGATTATGCTGTGTACACAATTCTCAAGAGAATTGGCTACCCTGCATGTGTATTTGAGTGTTTCTGTGAAAGGCAGTGTCTGTTTTAACTGTGGAATTGTCAGGTTTTATAGGAGAGTGTTTTTGCAAGATCCAGGAAAGAACCATTTGGCAATTAATCCCAAGAATGTCGTCTTTTCAGTTCTGAGAGTTTCAAGTTATGTATAAAATGCAGTTTAAAAGCTGCAGATGTGAATGAATCAAGGCTCAAATCTTTAAAAGAATAACTTTAAAAAATGTGTGTAGAGAACTGTTGAAAAAAATAAGAAAAAAGAAAACTGTTCAAATATTAATTGTTTATATTTTACACTTGAAGAAGTCTTATATACTGTATGCCTCAATTAAGACCAAGTATAATTGTAATCCATTCTAAAACTCAAAAGTTCATCAATGCATTTGTAACAATGGTTTTAGTAATGAATGTTGCCATTGAAAAGATATTGTAATATGACTGAATGATAGACGGTATCTGAACATGAAGGGGGAAACAGTGACTCTTTATTGCTGTAGGGTGACTGTGGTTAATGCTCCAAAATCAACACTTCCCTACTAGGAAAAGAGTGTAAAAAAGTCAAAGAGAAGTGTAACATACCCGCTGTTTGGAGACGTGCCTCAGTCCGATGTGTGGCTGACTCCTGCACTGTGGAGAACAAAAGACAGCATTTATTGTCCAAGCACAACATTTCACTATCGTTTGCTAGGCTGGTGAACTGATTATAATGTATATCTGGCAGTGTATTCTTGGTAGGTATGTAAACAGATATGCATGGACACTGTGTGATAGCAATGTAGTTGTCAGTCACTTGACTTTGTGACAATTTTCCACAAAAATAAAGCTTCTAAAATTGTTCTTGGCTTGAACTTAGTAACTAATACAGGACATTTACTCACACGTCACATTTACAAAAAGCAGTTCTTTAAAGATGCATCCCTGGAAGGTATCTGCAGGATACCAAAAAACAACCAATGCACTCATATCTTTATTGCAAATAAATTATAAATGTAAATGTATACATTTTTTGAATGGAAGTAAGGCTGCAGTTGCATGTTTTCCATGCTTATCATCACGGGTCAACTTTGAACCGATAAAGGGGAATTCTATATATTTTAAAAAATGAATTCAGTAAAACTGATTTCTATTCATATAAATGTGTCAATATACCATCCACAGCATTATTCAATTTAACATCAGAATTATTTACAGTGGTGGTGCTAGGAACCAGACATCTAGAGGGTTAAAAATGTTTTATGAAATGTGTCTTGGTACTAGACAAATTGCTTATTAATAGATCTGAGAAGGTTTTAGAATATTTTTCAAAATGCATACAGAGGGGTGAGGTGCAGGGCACTGTGTGGTGAATCAGTTATTAAATAAACACTTTTTACAAGTTTTTTATATGTTTACATAAAACTGCTGCACAGTGTTCCTGCATTTGGTGGGCAGTGGTAGCTTAGCGGTTAGGGCCCTGACCTTCAGGATCAGAAGGTTGCAGGTCTATGTCCCAGACCAGCTACCACTGAGGTATCTAGAGAAAGTTACTGTCTCACTACACACTGCTGATAGCTGTCTGCTGCTCAATGTGTACATGTGGATGGTCATATTTTCTTTCTGTGTGATTGTGTTCAGAATGACAAATAGTCACTTTCACGACACATCAATAACCACAAATAAATATGTTTGACCTAAACAGTGGGTTTTAAACAGTAAATGAAATGCTGACATCTTGACTTGTCTCTAAAAAAATCAGAGTCATTTCTCTAAAATCAACTTCTTCACATCAAACATGACTTTGGTTCAATCTCAAAACTGAATTATTTTTAGAAAAACAATGAAATTCTACTTTAAAATTGTGGATTACAGCTGGTGTGCTTATTAAAAGCTCTAAATAATGCACTACTTCATGTTTAATATAGCTTCAGCATTTCCAGCAGAACCTCAGCAACCTCAGCTGAAAGAAGGGAGAAAGAAAAATCTACATAATAATACTCATCTCCACTGGACATGGGTGTCGTTTCTCCTCAAGAGCTTGTTTTTCTTACCTCTCCAAGCTAGAGAACGCTTTAAGCCAGCGTAACCCACATCACAACCCTTCAGTGTTAAGCCACTCATCCTCACAAACACACACAAGTCCATTGCCTGAATGATGATTTTACTTTCACAGGCTTGTATCATAGGTCTGTTAAAAGCCCACACGCAACACAGTTGCTGGCGTTAATTGATTTACACACACACACACACACACACACACACACACCCCATAACTACAGTACCTCCTTATTACCTGGAGAAGGCGACCCAGCCTCTCAGGCAGCAGTCACAATAGAGAGGTACAATAGATGCTCCACACATGCTTCCAAGGCTACAAGCTGTAACTAGGCAACACAGTGCTTTTAGATTGAAGAGTCCTGATGTGGAACCACTTTGGCTTTTTATTAACGTGTCTGCTTTTTCAAGAGCATCCGAAACGCAGCCACGCTTTTCCTACAGACCAAATAAGTTCTACTGTTGCTCTCAATCAAAAGCCCTTTTAAAATAAAGGTTTGCAAATCAACCTTGGCCTGGACATACAGGCTTTACATTATGTTCTAGTCTAGAAAAGTCCTGTACACTTAAACATTGCATTTACAAAAAAGGATCCTTCAGGGCCATCCACTCAATGGTTCTTTAAGGTACAGAGTATTGGCACTAAGTGAGCCAAGAAACGAAGGATGAAAGTCCATCCATTTCAAGGGGCAATGTGCATTTGCTATTGTAATAAATATTCCAATAGATCATTGTTGTCACATCAAATCCTCATCATTCCATGTTGCTCTTGTTTTTACCTCATGTGAAAATGCCAGCTGTTCTTTTCCTTCCCAATTAGGTCTACTGAGTTCATGATGCTGTTGAGCTCAGAGGATAGAAGGCAGCATGTACTTCCTCCAAAACACACAAAGCACCAGTGCGTATGTTCAAAAATCATTAGACAGACATCCCAGCTACTTATGACCATGGCTTCACCAAGGATCAGACTCATATTAATGGAACAAAGACTTTGATTGGTGAAGGAGACATGGTGGTTTTATTATCTTGAAACTTTTTGCAAAACATCTTCTATTCTTATACTTTGCTAACCACTTTTCAAATAAAAATTATTTTTTATTTTATAATGATTTTGTCATGGACATTAATTCAAACAGAAAATGTCAATAGGGCCATCTTGAATCTGGCAATAAAGAATAAAAATTGTGTGCAAATGCGTAACATGTAATGTAATAAACATTATGTAACGTGCATGTTTACAGTCTTATGCAAAAGTTTGGCCACCCCTTGATAAATAACAGATATTAGTGATTTTGTAATTGAAAAGGACTCGTATGTTGGTCAGAAAAACAAATCAAAATCCCAATTTTTGCAGCCAGTGGCACAAGAAACATTGCACGGGTGGGTGGAAGAATGGATTCCACTAAATACCAGCAAATTCTGGAAGCAACCAGCTTTTACAACAGGACAATGATCCTAAACAAACCTCAAAATCCACAATGGACGACCTCCAGAGACGCAAGCTGAAGGTTTTGGAATGACCATCACGGTCCCCGTTTTAAGATCAATGATTTAAACATCATTGAAAATTTGTGGGTAGATCTTAAAAAAGTGCATGCAAGACGAAGAAAGGATATTTCTGAACTAGAACCTTTTGCAAGGAATAATGGGAGAAAACCACAAGTACAAGAATTGAAAGTCTTTTAACTTTAAAAAGAATTTGCAAGCAGCAATATCTGCCAGAGAAGGTGTTACTAAGTACTGACTATGTTGGGTGCCCAAACTTTTACACAGTGCAACAAATGTTTTTTTTTTTGTTTTTTTTGTTTTTTTGTTCAATTTATGGCATAAAAAGTAACTATGCATCAATGTTTGCTGAAAATATTGTGTATTTTTTCCATGTCCTAGAGAGACTGTGTTAACATCTTTAAAATTACAAAATCACCAAAAATCAATTTTTTATCAAGGGGCTATTATTTATCAAATTTTTGCATAAGACAGTATGTATAAAGAAGTATATAACAGTTAAACAATAACTCCACTTATTACGGATCCTTACCGACAGACACTGTGTGTCAAGGTCTATTGTATAATGTTATTCAGTGAATCGGCCAGGGGTGTGTTGCACGAGGAGGTGGGGTGTGTGGGTGAGAGAGCAAAAGAGACAGAACATGATTGACAGGAACTGCAGTAATTAGACAGAAGTCTGCCCCTCAGTGTATGACAGAAGGGCACAGGTATACCCAGTGTTTTTTTGGTGGTAGTTACCATAGTTTGTCTCAGGATGAGCAATGTGAGTGTTTATGCAGCTGGTGGGCTATCAGTGGACTTTAAGTAGTAATAGACTCAGCTGAACACTCTTACATCTTACTTTATTAGCTCTTGGTGGGAGAACAAGTGGCAAAACAAAGATGTTTTTACAAAACCTGTCTGAAATGTGATGAACAGGTTTAAAAAACAACACCCCACAAACACACTTGTGCATGACTTATCTTGTGCTTAACACTAGAGGTCGACCGATATTGTTTTTTTGGACCGATTTCGATATCGATTATTGCTAGTTATTATTACTCCGTCATTCCTGAATTCTACAAACACCAACACAAACATTTATTTTAGTAACGTTACTATTTATAAATACTTAAACTTTCACATTATTTTAACATTAAATAATATTAAATTAACCTTTTAATTTGAATTAGTATTAAGATTCTTCATGTTGTTGTCAACTGATGTTACACAGAAGGTGAGAACACCATCCCATATGGATGAGTGATGGAAAAATTGTAATGTAGTGTATGAAAAGCCCAGTGGAAGCTCAAATATGTTCCTGTTTCAACATTAGCTCATTCCATAACGCTATTAACACTTTATATAACATTATAGGTTTCTGGCTCATATGGAAGACAGTATTCAGTAAAAAAAAAATGCTCTGCCTTTACTTTTCACAAAAATACCACTTGGATTTTTTAGCAAATATATTACTCTTCCATAGGCTCATGTTATCAAAGCAACAGTGTGTGTTATTCAGACATTTTCAGAAGTGGAACTGGGAAATAGGCCCGGCTTTTCCTTATGGATATATCTCACAGGAGCTACATGGTGTTTTGCAGCTTCATGTGTGTAGGACTGTAATGTTTTAATTTGGGGAAACACTGCTTTACCTTCCATCCTCAGTTACAGTTCCCACTCAGATGAAACTCTCCTCTTCTCTAACTTGGAGCTTTACACTGTGTGAATGTGTTGTGAGTGACTACACCAGTGTTGATTGGCTACTACTCTGTGACATAGCCAATCAGAGATGGTTGTGGGTAGTTGAGCCACAATAGGACACATTGTAATTAATATCTGTGATGGTCAAAATTAAATTCTGATACCATTAATTGACAAAATGGCTCAATAATCAGTCCAGCCAATAATCAGTCGAACATTACATAACACACACATGCAAACAGACCCAATTCCCCATTTTCTTATTTCAAATCTCCCCTCAACCATCATTGACAAAAATGTTACATCCATCCAACCCATACCTGACTCCTTGACAAAAATTTGGTCCACACTGTCCTCAAAAGACTTGCCACTTGCCCCTGGCATTTTGCACTGTACACTTGAGTAACTGCCGCTTTAAATATCTCTGCAGATCCCTGTAATATCACAGAGGTGTGTAAAGTGCACTTGAGCCTGTAATCACTTCATGTTATATCGTGTGCTGTGAGCTTCCTAACCCATCACAAGTGTCCTCGTTGTGTGTACAATTCCTTGAATTAAAATCAAACACACAACACTGGTCAAAAATAATGCAAGCATTTATTTCACCAATTGGGTATTTGCTCATTTTAATAAAATCCTAAAAGTCCTGCCTTATTGTATCAAACCATAATTCATATGTTTTTTTTTTACATATATTTGGTTTTCAAATATTGTATAAAAAGAGTAAAAAGGCCTGTTTCATATGATTGTTCACACACACAGGTCCATATATTGAAATTCTATATGAACTATAGACCTATAATCATCACATTAGCATCGTGTCATAAATTAGCAAGCGCTGCACTGTTGGATATTCACAGCTCATGCTGCAAAGAAAAAAAACTGCTCCCTTTCTCAAGGGCATGCTAGCAGGAGACTGCTCACAGGGCACACACTCACAGGGAAGAGTGGGCGAGTGAGGGCTCAGTCCAGACTTAGCAGCAAACAGATTTTCACCTTCATTTCATTTTAGAGTCATTTTAGATAGTGCTTAAAGCTATAAGTTTCATAATTATCATTTATAATTACATTTTACGCTATTAACACTGTCATTATAGGTAATGTTTCTGGCTCATATGGAAGACAACATTCAGTAAAAAAAATGCTCTGCCTTTACTTTTCATAAAAATTCAGGTAGGATTTTTTAGCGAATATATTACTCTTCCATAGGCTCATGTTATCAAAGCAACAGTGTGTGTTATTCAGACATTTTCAGAAGTGGAACTGGGAAATAGGCCCGGCTTTTCCTTATGGATATATCTCACAGGAGCTACATGGTGTTTTGCAGCTTCAGTGTGTAGGACTGTAATGTTTTAATTTGGGGAAACACTGCTTTACCTTCCATCCTCAGTTACAGTCATTTTAGAGAGTGCTTAAAGCTATAAGTTTCATAATTATCATTTATATTTACATTTAGGCATTTAGCCAAGGCTTCAGAGCAACTGTAACACACAAGTTACACATGAAGGGAAATGTATGGTTAGGACTCTTGCCCAGGGACTCTTCCGATTTGCTTCAGATTGTTGTGCTTTCACCAGCAGGAGATCAAATCCCAGCCGACTGAGTAGATGGTTGTATTACCCACAACGTTACACCATCTACTACTGATAGAGGCATCAGTTTTGCAGATCTCATACAGCAGCGCATGTAAAACAGGCCATCAAGAACATGATCGGCACTTGGGAAATAGACGGAAAACAGCTCTACATCATTTCTGCAGGACAATGTCAAGCATATACACTGGACTTTAATAACTATAATGTACTTGAAGAGGGCACCATGACACTTATCAGGAAAATACAAGTATCTGATCAGGACTCTGTATCCACAGATACTCAATGATAAATGACTGGGATCAGACTTAGGAGCAAAAAAACTGATTGCGACATGCTTAGCTATGATAATTTATAGATAACAGTTTCAGAAACCACATGCTGTAAACATGTCTAAAAGGTAAACACATATTGTACACTTTACATGTCCATTATTTGATCCCATGCAGTAGTAACAAACTCCACATCAGATTTGGTGCAAGACACGGACTAGATGCAGATACTTCTGATTTCCGTGTACTATCACTATAGCCTAGGGTGTGAATTCCCTGAACCTTTAATGCCAAATGTCAATCAAAACCATGACAGAAACAAATTAGCAGCAGGACAGAGCAGAAAGGTCCAATCAACACATGACATAAATGACAAGGACACAGGAGGTCAAGGTCACATATGAAGCAGCATCTGAAGCTTTGAGGGAAAGAAATCCTGCAAATACCAAACCATGCAATCAATGTGCTCACATCATCATAACCCTCATAATCTTTCAATGACTCAACAAAAAGGTTTCTTTAGCAGAGCACCATCACAGCCAATCAGGATCGGATTTGGCCAAGAATCGGTCCAACACAAGATCAGCAATAAGCACAAACCATTGTCTTGATTGATGACTTAGAATAATGTGAGACAATCAAAGATCTGTGAGCTGTATTTCATATCAGTATATTTATTTCCCCATACAAAGTACATACATCAGGAGAAAAAAACATTAATTTCAATCACTTCAAATTCAGCATTCCAGAGTGAAAGTGGATCATTTTACTATTCAGTACAAGCTGAAAGATTTTATTTTTCTTTAATAATTTCCACAAGATTTACCCTTGTTGCACCAGACCTATACCGATTATAAATCCAGTTCTAAGTATCAGAAATATTCTTTTTTCTGTGTTAACTGGCAGCGTTTAATGGGTTTTCTCTCCTATTTGTAAAATGCTCATGGTCCATAGGACTTACCATGCATGTGATTATATCGCATCCCCATAGAGAAAAAAGAAAAAGCCTTTTGCTGGTATGCACACTTGCTGAGTACACACTCATTTTTATTCATGGGAATGAAACACAGTGGGAATACATAGCAGCCCAGGCATATTTGTTTAGGGATTGTAGAAAACCTAAGGATTCTGCTTGGGCTGTTTGTTAAGGATCAGCAATTCAGACAGGCTACTAGCATCTACAGTTTGACAGATAAGAACATACAGATAAAGAAACCGCTCTCATTTAAACCTTATTGGGTTTATTTTTCGAAAGTCCCCATTTTGTTAAATTCCTATTTTCTCAGTGAATGCCTGAGAGACTTAAAAGATGCACATGAGTGAAATTTAAATTAGGGCTGTAACAATTAATTGATCTGTATCGATGCATCACCCAAATCAGCGCATAATCCAATGTATCGATCTAACACCTGAAAATCTATTTCTTCATTTTACCATGGGTAGATTTTTACCTACAAGTTGCTTTTGTTTATGACTACATCACTGTATTTGACATAAAATGCTTAGATTACAATGGGGCCTTGATTTACGACTCATCTTGACTCCTTGATGCAGCTCGTAACTCAAATGACTTGTAAGACGAATACATTTTTTAATAAATTGAAATGCCATTATTCTGTACTGGACCCATAAAAACTCAGCATTTTTGTTATATGTGCTTTTAAATAACAAATATTGAATTACAATCTATACAATAGAATGTATTGCAATTAACTGGTTTTATTAAGTATAATGTACAGCATTTGCCTTGGAGATCAGATGACTTTAAGATGTTGACAAAGGTGGAGGAGAAAGGCTGAACTGAATAACTGAATCTTATTAGCTGATTTTTGCAGTTTTCACAATGCTTTCCTCGCTTTTATCTGTTGGGGTTTACACTAAAAACCTGTCCAGTGTGGTATTGCTTCGCCAAGCCAACTCCACGCACACCATGGTCATGTTTATGAGAACTTCCACTGCGAGCCAACCACCTAAAGTGAACGAGTGAGACACAGGATGCTGAGTGCGGTTGGGTATCTGAAGTTGGCTCATAACCCCGAATTTTAGCTCGCAACTCAAAGCAAAAAATGGCCAGAGAGATTATAAGTCAGGACACTCGTAAGTCAACATACCGCTGTATTATCTGTTTGCATGTGAGAGTTGATGGAAAGGTAGAACATGCAGAACCCAGTATCAAAACAAATCGTATTGTTGCAAGTTTTAAGATATCAAAAAGCATTGAAAAAAATGCATCGAATCGTTAGCAAAAATAATCTATGTAGAATTGAATCGCAAGGACATTTGTGATTTACACGCCATCAAGAGCATTTGAGACATTAATAGTTTGTTGTGCTCTGTGTGTCTCCAAAATGATGACGTAAATGTCATCATCAATGTAAAGAGAATTAAAAAGGAATTATTTAATATGAAGTTTTGTTTAAAAGTTTCCTCCCACTGCTTTACAAAACGTTACAAAAATGTCCTTTATTGTATCCAGCCACTGAAAGGTTCTATTAACCACACTTACTAGTAGAGTGTAGCTACTGCTGGTTCTCATGACCAAGTCACCTCGCCTACCTTGTATTTTGCATATTCCTACTGTACTGAAGCTCCAGGTCTTTCCAGTGGCCACTTATCTGCTGGAGGGTGACAGGAGTGCAGAACTGTCAGGGAGATGACCTGGCCAATTTGCAGATTTAAATGTCCTGACCGTGTCCGCTCACCTCTGGCCTGGCCAACTGTGAACACCCCCTGACAGGGCGTGACACTGCAAACCAGCAAGCTGCAACAGCTGCACTATTCATAGCCACCATGTGATAAGAAGTGGGAGGAGAAATTGATGGTTGTTTGTGAGGAATTTGTAATCAGAGGTGGTGAAACTGACAATTGCTTATTGAACTGGCAAGCAGACCTCAACGTTCATCTCAGACTTGAAGGGGTGGCTCAGTACGGTGGACGGTTTATAGTAAATGGCAGCAGTAAATCTGCTGGTGTGGATGGGGAGGTAATATAATATAATATAATATTTTCTTGCTTTGGCTTTATTCAATTCATTCTGCACTTCAACCCCATTACCAAGGAAAATTTATTCTGATTGCATTAGTGACTTGGCAGCTACTGCTGACCCAAAGCACACATATGGTATGTAGTGCCATGTCGTTTTCATCTCAGTCTTATCATCTTACAACAGCCCCTAGGACACTTAAGTCCAAGTCCTATGCCAACAGGAATTAATTAGAAAAGAAGAGAGCCCCCTTGTGGCTGAATAGGTTTGAATAAAAGCCACAAATAAAAGAGGAAGACCGGAGCTCATGTAAATTAGCCTCCTCTTAACAAAAGCCTAAAATTCATATGATAAAGTGGTCCGCTTCCATATACAGTAGAGAAGATAAGACACAGAACAGATAGGAGAAAATTCCAAGCCTGGCAAACACCTTTTTATAGCATGAATTCCCTTGCTATACCACAGTGCTGAGATCCTCCTTGATTAGCTTGTTATGAGTAAATGACATGTCTGTCTTCTGAGACCTGCTGAAGAATGATTCCAAACACAAGTGCCCCAGGACTGGGCTTTTACTCACGACTAACGAGACACAGAGAAGATTGACACATGGCACAGAGGAGAGGTGGAGGTCTCGGAGGGAAGCTCTGTTTGATGAGATTAGGCTGGGGAAACAAAACAGAGCTTCTGCTGTTTAAACACCTTAAAGGGATACTTCATCCAAACATGCTAACACTGCTAATTATAAATGTGAGTCAGTAGAACCTAGTTTGCATTTTGGGTGAAGCATCACGCAGCCATTGTAAAAATGGAGCCTGAATCCAATAAGCCATGACTGCATATTATCAGGCATTATGGTACTAAAATATTCTAGCTTTTAAGTTCATTGATAATCATTAAACAGTGTTGTACATTCAACCATCGCTCTTTCACATGTTAATCACTACAGCAACAATTTGTCACAACGCATTTCTTAATAAGGTGTGTGTAATGCCATACATACTATATAAAAACATCTCCTTATGTTACCTTGTTGCACAGTAACCAGCAGTATTAGTCTCAGAATAAAACGACAGTGTCTAAGAAAGTGATCCATTACCCTCAAGTCAAATATCTGTCATTAACATGGAACTTGGTTCAGATAAAAGACACTGAAGGTCAATTAACAGCTTTAAAAGAGAAAGAAGGAGATAAGGCCTTAAAAGGCTTTCATCAGAAAATTACAATGACAGCTCACCACCGGATAAAGCAGCCTAAGCCAAAGAAATACATATGGAAATGAGGGTACTATATTACTTACTCAAGGTATTTTCAGGACCAAATATATTTATATGAATATGTTAATTCAATACCTATAAGTAATCATGGTTGTTCTCATGTTGATTTGAAGTTTGATTGCCAGTATTACATACAGCTGAACTTACTAATTTATTTTTAAATGCTGCATGAAATGGGTCTTGTTCCTAAACACACTACAAAATCAGTCCAAATACTTTTTAAAGACACCTTTGCCAATGTCTGCTTGACGAAATGATTTAATACATGTTGGATCGTGTTTATTCAAAGGCCTACAGAAATCAAAATAACCCTGAAATATCTAGGGTTGATCAACATTCTCACCACACAGAATACGGAGTAGTTCAGCTATTAAACTGTATTTTAATAGATGTTTCGAGATTCCTCCTGAAAAACGTTCCATTTTGTAAGGACTTATGTGCCATTCATCAGAGTAGTGGTAGGTCCAAGCTAGGGCCACACAAAGGACAGGTTAAATGGTTTGACTCACCACCGGCAAAAAAAATATGAACGACATTAACTGATAGGAACGACTTCACCCCCGTACTAAAATGGGTGAACATTTTTATCAAGAGAGGAGCTTATAGAAGTTACTGTGGTTGAGCATTGTTAAGGTCCAAGTTCAATTAGCTGCAAGGTACCAATTTGACATCAGATAACTTGACTGAAAATGTTTATTTCCAATCTGATTTGGGAAATAGTTTCTCGGTTTTATTATACTTCATAACATTCACAGGAATTTTGTTTAATTATGCAAAACCAACCTAAATTGAAAAAAAGCCCTCCATAATCAGTAATGTGGGTAAGTACTAAATTCTAGGAAAAAAGTTTCCCTGTGAAACTGTGACATGATGTTTAATTTATTCACCACTGCAAATTCACTAAAATAAAGAACCATCACATTTCTGGAAACAAGCTAAGAACTGCATGGTTTGCACTATTAACCAATCAGTTCTTTCCCTTACTTGTAAGTAGACTACATGGTAAACAAAATAGCATCTGCAAACATGGAAAGAAACATATAATAAATAAAAAGTTTATATATATAACCTTTCTATTAAGAGATTTTAAATTCAACTGTTCTTAATTTTCAATCACAATAGTATTTTGAGATTTATGTAATTAAATTGTGCTACATCAAACATGGCCTAACTGCATTAGCATGCAAGTGTTAAACTAAAGTCTACATCACTAATTTTCATCTCTAATCCTTAATATCAGAGTCAGGTGGAAAAAGATCTCCAGCTATTCATTAAAGGGGAATTCCACCGATTTTTAAAATACTTTGTGTAATTAAACCATTAATAATGTCAACAATATATGTCAATATGAATATGCTGCCTCCTGCCTAAAGCATTGCGTAACAGTGGTTTTGATAAGCATACATAAACCATATCCTCACCACCCCATTAACCTTAAAAAAGTTGAAGCAGTTTCAGCGAGTTTTGGTGAATGTTCATCTCATAGCTTCAGTATAGAAATACTGGTGATGCAAAATTTAGACTACGAACAAATCTAGATTCATTTGTTACACTGGAAAGTGTATAATTTGTTTTTCACTTAACTACTTGTTTTAATTTTTCCTTAAAGACAAAAAAGTCACTTTGCATTTTGATAAATTTATCAGCTGATAGAACTCAAATGCAGTAAAAAAATATTTTGCTTTAATTCTCTTGCACTGGGAAACCACAGATACTGTACGAGTTTAACACAGGATAAACAACAACAAACTTTCAACAGTATGAAAGCATTGGAAAAGATGAAGCCATTTTACTTTAAGGAGCAAAACAGCCCTAAACTAAAAGTTTTCCTTGAGAACTGTCACTGCATTTTGAGCTACCAGTAATGGTGTATAAAAATACAGTGCAGTGAAGCTGTCTAAACGTTTTCTTGGAAAACATCAGAAGAGCACATAAAAAATATGTTTAATATGTCATACAGTGGTTTGGACTTTTTTGTTCAAGCCACGTTGAGTTCAACAATGGGCTTAGACAAAGTTTCAGATCAACTTTGAGGTTTCAGTTCCACAAAGTTCTCTCACTAAAACTAAAACTTCTTTTCCAAAAATTACCACAGAGACAGGGAGGAGGAAGACTGGACAGAAAATACCATAAGAAAGGGGTTTAAAGCGCATGAGTTTCTGGTTGAATATCCTTCGTAGAAAAAAAAAAAAAACCACATTTTGTGACGTCCGTGCTGCAGTTCTTGCTCATGAAGAAACCTACTTGGTAAAGTTAGGCAGCCAGGTTCACAAACACTTCCGATGATATTATCCTCACAAAAAGAGTCTGTTGCCTCCTGATAATGTTTGAGTAGTAGACCTACTACTGTTGTATTGTTTTTACTATTGATCCAGTTTCGATCTGCAAACCTATCCATTCAGAGAGACGGACAGAAGCCACAATGTTTTCCAATGATTATGTACATAGACGTTTAATTATGAAATTATGTATATAGAAATTTAATTCAGTAATTACTGTATGTATTTAGAAATTGAATTCAGTAATTATGTATATAGAAATGTAATTCAGTAATTATGCACAGAGAAAGCCACTACTTGTTACTGGACATATTTAAATCATCTGGCCCAATATTAAAGAAGAGAAAAATCCCATCCTGGCAGTTCTAATGGCTCTTGAGCTCACCTCAGCCAAGTCAATTATCTGACAACTGTGTATTTATATGAGGAATTGACAGCATTCAAATGTATCAGCATCGGTGCCAAGGCAAACAACCAGCCTCCAGGAATAATACATCAGAATAGTTGATGGAGATGATCCACAAACAATCAACTCTACCGTCAGGGTTATTCTGATTCTGGCTTCATTCTTGTCTGTGCTGCTTCATGGGTGAAGTTCTCCTCTTTTCCAATTCTGTACTGGTGATAACTACAGTACAAACTTCTTACTGTCTCATTTCTCTTTGTGACTTTAATGCACATTTTCAATGGGATAAATGGATAAATAAATAGCTTTAATTAATGTTTCTATCTGTTATACTTCCATTCATCATTTGAACAGTGCAAAAGTAATATAGATCATTTTTTTTGCCCAGAATTTCAGATTTCAGACTATCCTCACATAGTTGAGGGTTAAAATGAAATTTTCATCGTGTCCTTTGGCTAGCTGCAGAATTACATAAAGGAATTCTATGAGTATTATTGTTTAATATTAATATCCAATAAAGACAATGATTCCAGCTAACAGACTACGGTATATCAACATCCAGGCTTTTAGATCAAGCTAATCTCTTAGCCAAGAATGTGCAACACCTGACTCACGCTAGATACAGCATTAACGTATAAAAAAACACAATGCTGCTCTGTTTGAACCATGACAGGTTATGTAACATATAATCCCCTGGCTAAACTGGAGTTTAGGACAAATAATCCAGTGTAGGCACCTAATGTAAATACATCTAAAATACTCACTATAATACCACAGCCAGAGAAATGTGTTCAAACAATTCATAGAGATTCACATTAGTAGGAATTCCTGACACACAATGTAATGTATTGTTTCTGGTGCTTGTGACCAAATATACAAACACACAAAGACTATATCAATAACAAATGTTTTATACATTTGTGTTTTATAAACATGTTTATTTCCTTTATGTGCATTGGATGATCACAAAAAAGCTGAGAAAAAAGCCAAATTTGACATAATTTCACAAAAAAACAAAAAAATTGGCACCTTTTCAAAATTGTGGGTAAATCATTTTATAAGCATATGATGCTTGTATAAACTCACATGTGCCAGACCCGGGCATGTTGTTTGGGAAATCCTGCACTTCTAGACTACATACCAGACAGTGAACAGCTGATTTCAAATTCTTTTGAGATAATGTTTGTAGAATTACATTTTACAGAAAATTCTGAAAAGTCTTTGCTTCAGTTTTATTTGTTTGTATCAATTGAAACTCCCAGTTATAAACACACTTGAGCTAATAGAGCTTGTCTGCTTACTCAAACAGCACTGAATTAATGTTTTCACCAATTTACCACTTGCCTTACATGACTATTAACACTACTTCTGTGGTCTAAGTTGTAACACCATGTTCTTACTCTGGCTGACTGTTGCCTTAGCTATTGCTTTGACAATAGACATATATTTGGGGGATCCCCCGAACTGATAAATTCCAGAAAGAAATTCATCTACGATAATAAAGGAATCAAATATAACAATCATTTGCTTGTTCTTACTATACCATCATTATTGTACCACTTAATATTTTCTATGCATATTTGAACTTTATATTTGTTATTGATGGGTCCAAGCCACTTTGGAGTGATTGGCGACCTTGCATTACTTTCATATATTCAAGGCCGTTGTATATAATTATTTTACTAAAATTTGTTCTTTTTACATAATAATTGTTTATATATGCTTGTGTCTGTAAATGTGTGGCCAAGAAGGTAGAAAGATGCTGTGGATTAAGGCAAATTTAGAGGGAGGTAGAAGATATGGTTGAAACGAGATGGACAGAATGTAAACAGTAGCTATGCTGCAAGGTGAGGAAGAACAGTTATTAGGGTTAATGAAAGGACAGGACTCAGATAGATAAAGTAGTTGGCAACAGGCCAGCCTCCCAAAGTGTGTGTGTATATAAACTGTGTACATGCACTATCTCTGTCTGCATGTCTGTCTGTGTCTCTCTCTATGTGTCTTTGTCTCTGTGTGTGTGTGTGTGTGTTATACAGAGCAGACCCCTGATGGGTGCAAACGAGGGACTACAGGGTGCTAATGAGGAACACAGCAGAGCTAAGGCCACATGCAAACTGTCTACAAGCTTACTGCCACTGCTCACACCCACTCACCTCAGCGCTTTCCCATTTACTTTATGTGTTTATGAGAAGCATAAAGCAAAGCTTTCCAAACATCCTCAGCTAACGATGCTACGGTGTTCTTACACAGCAGCAGATTAGTTGAGGATCTTTGGAAAGCTTTGCTATGACCCTTGCTGCTCCTTGAACCATAAACTGGATAATGGCCTGTCATTACGGCTACAGTACAACCAATTAACTAATTATTGATTAACTGACTAATCAAACCATCACACCCTCCGTCATTTCATCTCTCTTTGGCCCATCCCCCACAGATCGAAAACTGATTTCTCCTAATATGGTTAAATGAAGCTAAAGATGCCATATCACCCACAGTGCCTCCTGTAGTGTACTGTCATAATAATATTGTGTCACAAGAATAGTGTAGGGCACTTTGTTTTTATTTTTAATAACATGTTGACATGTCAGCTTTGCTACAAATAACAGCTTTCCAAGAAGACCTAATAACTGTTGGGAATTTTTAAAAATAAATGTGTTATACTTGTATAACATTATTACTCGTATAACATATATACTGCACACGCTGTAATAATACTCTTATTTAATTGTAATGTTTAAATTGAAAACAGAAGGGTAAACACTCTGAGAAGCCCAAAGGATGTCTCCATGAAATCCATGTAGACACAAACAAGTTCTACAATTAGTTAGGGCTTCAAGTTATTTAGGACATGACAGAGACATGACATGACAATCAATTATTTTTTATTTTATGTGAGTTTAATTTTAAGGAAAGGTAAACTTCTAGGCTTTCTGGAAGATTCTCAAAACAGTGCCAGCAGCTCTATTTCACTGTACATGCAGGTAAAATATATCAAGATTCAAGAGGTTTTTATTGTCAATGCACCCGTATACACAGTGTATTGAAATAGCGTTTCACGCAGCCCCCACCCTGGTGCATTTGTAAAGAAAAAGAGATAAAATATAAACTACAAAAACAAAATACAATAACAATACATATACTTTAAAACCAAAGGAAGATATAAAGAAATGAATTATATACATATGTTAATGAATTATATACATATGTTATCGATGATGTCTATTATAAACTTTAAATACATGTGTTTAACCAAAAACAATGTTCACTACCCTTAGTGTACAAATGCCAAAGAGTTAAGCAGTAGCTGAAGACGAGTAGTAGACAGGAAGAAATAAACATTGTGCTTTTTTCCCCAAGGGTTATGACATCAATAATTTGCACATAACAACTTACTCGGTGTGCTGTGGTTTGTTTTACTTTTGATTTGATGTTGAGGGTTAAATCATAACAATATGGCCATAAATCCATAAATAATTCATTATTATTAATAAGCCATCTCACCCATTCCTATCTGCACTGAAAGCTAATGGTCTTTTTTCTGCTACTATCAGAGGCAAACCACGACGTGATTAGGTGAAAACATTTCCTCTTTACTGAGCTATCAGTTTTCTTTAATAAATTGCCATTGTTTGTTATTTTAAGATGGCAAACGAGAGTAGAAAGTTCAAATTAAATCCTCTTAACAAGACTGGCAGCTTTGTGAGCAGATCCTAAAACCAGACTGTCGGAGAGACAGACCAACAGACAGACCCAGCGGGAGTGTGAGTGAGAGAGAACGAGGGGAGTGGACGAGAAGGCGACACTGAAATACTGAACAGTCTACGATGAAGGGCAGAGTTATGGCGGATTACAAAGAGAAGGCTGATCTGATGGCCTCATGTAGATGCAGCTGGAATTTTCTCTTATATAACAGCTTGGACTCTAATCTCTCAGCAAAGCTGTGCTGCAATTATTCTTTACTCACTGTAGCCGCGGTTATGGATGGATTACGACCATCAGCGACACATATCAGAAATGATTTAATACTGCGGCAGCAGCTCTTCCACACTGATTTGGTTGATGGAAAATCTTGTCCAGGGGGATTATAATGGGAACAGAGTATACCAGCAAATAAGAACACAGGCAAACAAACAGGGGTGGAAAGGGCAAACTTTTCAGTTGCAAAGAGAATGACTGATGACATTAAAAATGTTTCGAAAACACATTTACATATATACATATTAGAGGTGGGAATCGCAGGGCCACTCATGATACGATATGTGATATGTGGTCCACAATAACGATAATATTGAGATACCACGATATCGCGATAATCAATATCACACAACAAGTACGTATCGATATAACACAGAAACACAGGGATGCGTTATTAACTTACATAAGTAACAGCAATGATATT